>JACEIK010000019.1:468661-493307 GCA_018107945.1 Datura stramonium | reverse complement strand
TTTTTATTGCATTATCTGCGTGTGTGTTTGTTTCTGTTTCAGTGAGACCTAGTAGAGGGACCAGGTCAGAGTACGGTGGTCGACCCATATAACTCTTCAGTTTTAACAAGGTTGCTTTATCGACTTAGCTTCGGCTTAACTTAATTATTATGGTTATGGTTAAAGGACTTTAAAATTGCTGGCTCGTCTTTTCGGTTCATTTTAAAATTTATGTGAAATTAGTTTAAATTATTCATGTGTGGCGTACTAATAGCAGAGCTTTCCAGCCTTACCACAATTTGATTCACACGTCTTTTGAAGCTTTTATGAGTCGTTCCACTCTCTTGCACCTAAACAAGCATCTAACGTACCTAAAAGTTATTATATCCCGTTAATTCGGCTTTAAATAGTAGATGTATTTTATTAAAACGACTTATCAGTAACAGCGCTTTCCGACCTGATCGTTAAAATATCACTTAAATTAATTAGCCAACTTTAAAATCTTTGGGGTTAAAAACTCAATTAGCTTTTTTAATCGAAAGTTGAAACTAAAATTAAATCTTAACTCTGCTCCCTCGCCAATGTTCTTTCCACTCATTCTAAACACAACAGGTCTGGAATAAATTCGTAACCCATTTCGCTCACTCTCAACATTATAAATAAGCCTCAAACTTGGTTTAAGTTCTAATGCTTTCTCGATGCGGATAATTCATGGAACAAAGAAGTAGAAACCTTGACTCTAAACACAATATATGGATATTGAAAATTTTATCCAAACATCCGCGATTTCAATCACCAAGTAAAGGAAAAAATATGAAAGCAAAAATACAATACATTGTAAAATATTACTCTTATCGCATCAACATAAAACAATAGACCAATACTTCATATATCAGCTTAAATACAAAAATAAACAAGCCTTTAATAATCTAAATTAATCTCAAATACAACTTTTAAGGACATGATGTAAACCTAACGGAACAAATAGTTAGCATTAAGCATTGTTCTCATAATTACTGAGGCTAAAGAAATAAAACCAAAGAGAATCCAACCAAAAGAAAACATTACAGTAAGAAAAATGAATATTACTCTAATTCCACTTTAAAAAACGTAAATGTGCAAACAAAGAGCATCCTTTCCGTAATACCACATCTTCAAAAATTTTAGACCCTAACACCATCATACGGCAGAAATCTAACTTTTCTCATATTCGTTTTGGACTTTCGTATCTATTCGATTTTTTAAATCTGATAAAATGAGCTAATTTTTCGCGGGAGATTTATTCAGAAGGCAAGGAAAATAAATTCTCAGCCCTACCATCGATACCAAAAATGAACATCTGCACAGACCAATTTCATTACGGAAAACTAAAAAACAGATATATTAGGCATGATTTCACTATTTAGGTATATACCCAACTGATGAACTTAAAAAAACATATGAAGGTAAGCATTTCAATAGGCAAATACAGAGCTTTCCGTCTCATTGAAAACATCTGCATCATTTTAAGCAACCAAATAATTTTTGCAAAAACTATAATCAAACACAACTTCCCTTCGTTACATTTTAATTGTTGTATATACTGAAAATAACCGTTTCAAAATACTTGCTAGTCAAAATTCAAGAGATAATTAACCATGTTTTTTCAATTCTATTCTTAATAGTTAAAGTCATTCTAAAATATGAAAAGAATTATTATTGTATGTTTTCAAAAAATTAAGGAGGTTATATTAGTCAAATCACGATCCCTATTAATTTTTTCTTAATGGATGAGCAAATCTTATTCTAACAATTAAAATGAAACAGAAAATATTTTTTAACTTTATTCCAAACAACCCCATCTGGTAAAAGAAGAAAAAAAAAACAGAACAGAACTTATCAAGAAACATGATCTGTATTCCTAATATTCTATTTCCCTGAAATAATTATTAAGTTTACATTTACAATATTTAAACCTTCTGCATGAGAATAAGTAGTCGACACTATCATCTAAAATGCTACACAAAAACGACGGAATCAAACACATAATACCAGTAGGCTATAAGCCTAGCAAACCTGCAGCCTACTTGCCGTAGCAAAAGCTCATAAATTCCTCTGTGCCGCACGAGTGGACTTTTCATCACTCATTTTGCTTCAGATTATCAGATTATCCCATAAATATATGCCTGTAAACAGCCCATTTTCCCTGGTGAATTTCCAGCTAAAACTACCAATCTATGTTATAATGTTGATCAATAAGAAATGAGCTATATACTAGATGTGAGCAACCAAATCAAGATTTCTCTTACAAGCATTTATCGCTATTGAAAAAGACAAATGCTGCAAGCAAAGTGGCTCTTGTTGAATTCACGACTAACGGAATTATGTCAACCTCCTAAAAGCATCTAACAATAAAGTTTCGTAGTGTCCATTTATCTTTGATATAAGGGGTATTTCCATGGGTTTGCCTTGATATCGTGTTCATACCGTTAAATTGAATGATCCAACACTATTACTAAGCAACAAGCAACATTCTCAAACAACAAATCTAGATTAATCATACTAGGGTAATCACTGAATAATAGTTCAATTTCTTAACTTTCTCTTGATCGCAAAACCTCTCATCCTCTCTCTGGGATAACTACGAAATGTCAGCTTCCACGTAGAAGCTCCCCCATGCACACTGCATGGAACAAAACCCCAAGGCACTCTTGATTTAGCAGCTAATCTCCCAACTATAATAAACTAAAACTCCAAAACTAGAGCACAACAAAAACATCCATATAATTCCGCAACTTCAATTACAATGTCCTAACCAGATGTCTAAGAATGCTAAAGGAGGCTACAGAAAAGAATATGCAGATTACCAATTCAACCAACACAAACACCATATATACTAATAAACATGCCTTTGTACATCAAACATATCCTTACTACCCAAAATATTGTAAGTAAACTGTTCTGCTGAAGAGTCAGTCTTTATCTCTTCTGCCTCGCCAAAAAGAGACAGGTAGAAATGAAAAGATATATTATAGAAATTTCAACCAGAAGAAAATTAACTTCAAAATGTAGCCCCAGGGAGCAAGATAAGCTTTTGTAACAATAAGAAATTATCTCGTACATTTGCAACAACTAAATAAACTAATGAAACAGCAGAGCAGTGCCTTAGGCCCTTAGCTTTCAAAGGAGTAAACAGAGAAGCCTTGTAGAAGAGAGAACCAAAAATGAAAACAAAGTAGGGAGACTCCAATAGAGTCACGCTAACTAAATTTCACACTGTTGCTACTATTTTTTGTTCAAATCACAAAACTAAGCATCAGATTGTTGTATGACATGGTTATTATTTCTTTCCAACTAAACTACATCAGTCAGGTAACCAGTCCCAAGAATGGAGAGATGGAAACATTAGCAACCTAGGTTAGTGAATAAGCTTGTGCAACTGAAAAACTAGCTTAAAAGACCAAGGCAATAGGGCTCCAGCCTCCAGGAATTTTAATATTAACGGGTTAAGAATCATGAAAACCATGATGTATCTTCGAGGCATGAGAGAACATCACAAAATAAAAACTTGCAGGGAAGTACTGAAAGAGAGACACAACACAAGCGCCCTATAGAAAAATTAAGTTAAAAACAAGTGTTATGTGGCAGAAGACAATTGCCAAGAGAACTTTTCCCAACCCGAACTCAGATGTTATGTTATAAGCATTTTATTCTTCAAAAGATGATGTATTATGAAGAACACGCTTTAATTTATCTTGATATCTGAACTTAGGGATTTTAGTCTTAGAACATAAACACGTCATTTTCATGGTCTCTTTTGGGTTGGCCATTACATCATCATTAGAACATTGCAAGTTACATGACAAAACTTAGACAAAAGTTTATTCTGATCTCCTGAAAAACATAGAAAATCCAGGACAACGTTTACCCTCTCAAGTCTGAACCTCAACCGCCCCTTGGTCCAAGCCCAAAACTGAAACATGAACAGAAAAAAAGGTAACCACACAGCTCAAGAGCTGTCGATGATGCAGTCTAATTTTTAAGTTACCGTAATCTTTTATCTAAATAGGCAAAATTAGATAACTCAAAAATTCTAGGAAAAAATTAATTCAGAAGAACTTCAAAGTCTACAACCATAATATAAGAGAATAGGAAGAAACCGCATAAAGATCTTTCATACAAGCCTCTCCTATCAATCCAAGAAAAATAGCAATACAATATCCAACCAAAAGAAACATTACAGTAAGAAAAATGAATATTACTCTAATTCTACTTTAAAAAACGTAAATGTGCAAACAAAGAGCATCCTTTCCTTAATACCTCTTCTTCAAAAAATTTAGATCCTAACACCATCATATGTCATATTCCCTTGCAAGTTGTGATCAAGAAATCTAACTTTTCTCATACTCGTTTTGGACGTTCGCATCTTCTCGATTTATTAAATCTGATAAAATGAGCTAATTTTCCGTGGGTGATTTATTCAAAAGGCAAGGAAAATAAATTCTCAGCCCTAAAATCGATATCAAAAATAAACATCAGCACACACCCGATTTCATTACGGAAAACTAAAGGACAGATATATTAGGCATGATTTCACTATCTAGGTATACCCAACTGATGAACTTAAAAGAACATATGAAGGTACGCATTTCAATAAACGAATACAGAGCTTTCCATCTCATTGGAAACATCGGCATCATTTTAGCTATGGGTGAATATCTAAAGAAGACTTGTACTTTCTGTATGTCAAATTGTAATTTCTAATTGCCGGACACCAGAAAAGTATACATGCACCTAACACTTTTCAAGAAGGCCAGTAGTAGTAAGTGCAAAACAACCATCTCAACCGTCTCCAACACACAAAAGCAAGCTTTCTGCAGATTTAACTTACACTGCACAGACCACAGTACTGCTAGAACACTATGTAAATAAATTTTACACTATTATCGGACTCTTTTTTTAACAAAAAAAATTATTTAATGTAACGTCTGGATCAACTTGTATGTGGTTTAATATATTGTAGCACGTTATTTATCGATCTTTTAGAATCACTAATCTCAATTTTTATATGAATAAAAATGTTTCACTATGAATGCAGAGAAGTTAAAGATAAGAAAATGTTTCTTGCTCATTTATTTCTGAGTCATAAATTAAACCTATCGGCATAAATATGCTACACACTTTTATGGTTCACCACTGGTGTTTTGAAAAAAAAAAAAACTTCAAGGAAATAATAGGATCACTTAATTTTTAAGATAGCTTATTAGGCATTGCACAGTTTTGATAGTGGACTAATTTACCCTCTTAACAAACTAAATACAACGAAACTATGACATCAACTTAAAGAACCATGGATTAACAAGACCTTGTGAACCCAAATTTTCGCAGATAACTTACCATAAAGCAGAAGGAAGATTATTCATATAGTCACTATCAAGGTTTACCGCAACTCGATTTCCTTATAGAGCTAAACATATCATTTCACTACTGAAACTAATGCATTGCAACATTTAATTAGCAGGAAATGTTTCCTAACCTATGTTGCATAAGCAAGAAAGTGCAGAATATAGCTACAGATCCACTAGGACTAAGTTTGACATAATCGTCCTAATACAGGAAAAAGAAATTTTCAAACCATGGGCAAAAAAACTTAACTGCCACAGAAACTTTCAATCCAAAACCATCTCCAACAACAGGGCAGCAACCTGAAATGACAAAGGTAGGATAAAGACCCCCAGAAAAAGAAGAAAGACTGTAAAGCCAATCACCTACCAAACGCAAATGCTTGACTCGGGGCTTGGTTACAACCATCAATCACGGCTTTTACCATCCCAGGCTCAAGTCTTTCTACCATGGCCGTCGAACACTGCCTTTCTAGTCTTACTTTTCTCTTCAGCTGAAGCACGATCACTAAAAGTCCTACAAAATGGTAGTAAAGGATTTACAATCTATGCTGACGAATTTGCTGGTGTTACAAAATCAATCGAACTCACTTCTGTTTCTTATGGTTTTGCTCCTTGATAGACCTGACCATATCCATAGCCATATTCTGGTGCTCTCTTGTCTGTGAATGAATATCTAGGCCCTCAACAGTTTCACAATCAACCTTGCAAATGCGGCACCATCCCATGCTCACCGGCTTCCTCTTTCTTGGTCTATCAAAGGAGTCCATGTCACCCTGAGTTGGAGATCACAAAAAATTAGTAAGAGAATTTTGTAATTTCATGCACATAATGACCATCACATGATTACAATGCTATAAAGCTCAAATTCCAAAAAACAACATGCTATGAAGGAAAATGAACAAGATAACAACAGGGTTCATAATGCAAGACTTACGGCATAAAATCCGCGATTCAGATATCCCGGGACAGGATACCTGCTCCTGAAGCCAGGCTCCCCTAATCGTGGCATACCAGGTTTGTTGCGTCCAGTTGATTCACCAAAACCAGGAATATCTCCAAACCCAGACAACTCCCCCATATAAGCACGGCCAGCAAAGGGACCAAAGCAAGCAGGTTCACCAAAACGTGAATGACCTGGTAATTTTGAGATCAAGGCTCAACCACGATGCAAATGACTCGGCATGTCTTTTTCCAAACAGATCACCACTCCGGACATGTTTGTAAGGAAGACCCAAATGTAGTATGCTCGCCACCTCTCAAATCTCAAGACCATCAATCTCACCTCCATGCGAATGGCCAGGCAAAGTTTTGAAACCTACTATCAGAGTATAAACACCAGCTACATTGGAAGGTAAGTGAAAGGTCCACGCCCCTTCAATAAATTGATGGGGCTCTCTGCCACCAATATCTTCAAAACCTGAGTGACGTACAAATCACGTGGTGGAAGATATTTAAAGAACTCCGCGTCAGGGTTTCTGGCAGACATATAATCCATGTGGTGCGCACCAAATCCAGATCCTCCCCTTTTTCTATCACCGTCATGAGGACCAAGCGGTGCTTCTCTTTCTCACTATCGTTGAAATTTGCACTGAACCAGGAGGGTGATATGGAGCTTTAATAATCTGTTAGTGGAACCCCAGCACTGGCCTCAAATTTTGATCCAGAATCATATCCTAATTCCGCGAGGTGGTTTGCCAAGTGACCGTGAGACTACAACAACAAAGTTCATTATTTAGTGTAATAAATTAGGAAATTAATTTTAATTCTTCTTGATAAATTATTTAGGAAATTATTGATTATCAAATTCTAACTCACCTTGGTCGTGAGGCACTGGTAAAGGACTTAAATGCTCCCCCATAGGCGCCTTCAACCTTTATCCTAGTTGATTCCATACTACTAGGTTGGCCAAATGGAACCTTCTCAAAAGATCCTGAGGGAAATGAGTTTGGCTGATTTCCTTCAAACCGATTCACCCTTTGGTTTTGAAACATTTCAGCTTCTGCTGGATTAACCAGGTGTTGTATTCCACTAGGAAATTCAGCACCTGGTGGAGGAAAATGACCATGTCCCCTAGGAAAGGGTGCTGTAGACCCTGGACCAGGGATACCACCAAGAGGGGCACTACTAGGTTGCTTCAGGAATTTGGATGATGATCGAGAATTCAATGGCTGACCAGTCGGCACATCCTGAAGGCATCATTGCAGTGGAGGGATATCCCGGAACTTGGAACGTGAAGACACGGCCTACAGGTTGCATGGGTGGTATTATCGTAGGACCAGCAGGCCTTTGTTGTGCAGGCCGGTCCATATTTTGGTTGTGGCATCTCATGCCCACATACCAACAAATCCCCTCCATCAATGGTAGCATCATGTAAATTTTTCCAGGTTCAGATTCTTAATTGAACCATTGGCAGCATCAGGTGATGCATGGTTTGCCAAAGCCTGGTCCAGTTCTTTTGAACCATCATCATAGGCATCTTTGTCTGGCTTAACTGTTGCATCAGCTGATTTGGCAGCAATTTAGGCTTCAAAATTCTCATTTCCCTCTTCCTTGACAGTTCTTTTGTCCATAAGCTCATCTGCATCACCCTTATTTACATCTATATCACTGCTGGCCCTCTGTCTATAATCATCAATAGCTTTCCTACGCTTTTGTTGTTCATCATCTAGGTCAGCTATTCAAATCTTAGAGGCCATTGCATCAATTGATTTGGCTGCAAGGGAATTTAGATCCTTTTGAACATTATCCTGGGAAGGATCTCCCACTTCTGGCCTTCCTGCAGTTTGTTAGAGTAAATGGTCACCTTTACTTTCTAGGGCTGACAGTTTCTTCTGATCCATTGACCCATGCTCGTTGCTCGTGTGATTCCCATAACTTGGATTCATTTGTGGCTGGCTTAAAGCAGGCTGGACCAGGTCTAACCTTAACAGTAATATATCCACCGTGAGCCTGAGAAATCAGCTGGACATGATTTTGCATCCCGGGCCTTCCTATATATGTTTGAGATTGTTGAGGAGGGTTGCGGGGGCGGCAAGGTGACATTTTGCTGTGGCTGAACATACGCATGCAAACTTTGAGGCACCACATTAGGAAGACCTTGAGGGTGCAACTGAGACTGCAATGGCTGCTGGTGAGCAAAATGACCTTGTTGGTGTGACTGGCTTGGAAGTGGGCCAGGAAATGTATGTTGTTGACTGTACTGTTGAGACATTGGCTGTTGATTAGGTTGAACAGGATGTTGCTGAATTGAGTGTCCTGCTTGTTGAGCAGTAGGATAAAGTTGAGACTGTGTAGGAGTTTGACCTTGAGAAGGTACCAGCCCTGGTTGCTGATTTGACCTAGACCTGAGGTGGGCGCATTAAAGGAGGTTGCTGAGGAATCTGACCATGAGTTTGAACTGGAGGCATAGATCCACTAGCAGGATGTGGATGCATTGGAGGTTGTTGTCATCCCCATGGCGCTTGTTGCATGGACTGGGGTTGTGGATAGGAATGGAAACCTGAAGCTGCATTGGCTGTTGAATGGAGGGGTCTCGCCCGGTGCATGAGCAGGCTGGCCGGCAGGAGGGCGCAATTGGCCATGAATTGTGAATGATGTTGCACATTTATTTGCGGTTGAAGTTGTGAATAGGAGTTGTGTTTGCACAGGGGATGTGGTTGGGCTTGAGAGACGGGAGGGATGAACCTGGGCGGGAGGCTGTTGATATTGTGGCACCTGCACATGCTTAGTGAATATGAGACTGCATTGGATAGGGCTGCGGATATGGTGGAGGCTGAGTAGGTGGCTGAGCACGAGAAGTTGGATATATTTGTGATGGAATTTGGGTATGAGGTTGCATAGTAGGAGGGAGCTGCTGCTGCGGGTTGACTTGAACCTGGTTTTGATGCTGTTAGCGCAGAGCTTGAACCTGTGGTTGAGTCAGCCCTTTAGGCAGACCCTGCATTTGAGGTTGAGTTTGAGGATTAAGTGGTTGCTGCTG
Source organism: Datura stramonium (assembly GCA_018107945.1). Classification (NCBI taxonomy): domain Eukaryota; kingdom Viridiplantae; phylum Streptophyta; class Magnoliopsida; order Solanales; family Solanaceae; genus Datura; species Datura stramonium. The sequence continues at coordinate 483,965 of JACEIK010000019.1, read as the reverse complement.
GGGCTGGGGCTGGGGCTGGGGCTGTGGCTGGGATTGAGGGGATTTGTGCTGGGACCAGGGCCTGGGAGTTTGTGCTGGTGGCTGCATGTAAATCTGAGGTTGTTGCTGATATTGTTGGATGGGTTGTTGCTGATAAGGATAGTATTGTTGTTATTAAGGATCATATCCAGCATATTGTTGATAATACTGTTGATATTGTTGCTGATACCACTGCTCTGAAGTAGAGCACAGCTGAAGCTGTAACAAGCCTGAGCTGGCATTTGCTTGTTGATTAGGATCTTGTCCAGGAAGCAGAGAACTAGTTGTGGTTTGAGGGTTTGGTGTCTGTGATGCTGGAGTTCCTGAATGAGCAGTAGTTTGATTCGAGTCAACACCAGCAGCGGTGGTGGCTGCACCAAACTAGGATTATCTTGGGGCACAAATTAGCTGTCTGTTATTTTGGGATATACACCCTGTGGATAGAACATATACTAAGAAACCATCTCTTATAAGAAAAGATGAGTATTACATATGTATGAAAAGTACTCACAGGACAACTTAGGGCATGCTCATGCACTTGTCGATGCACAATCTGGACTCCACATCTATTGCATATAACTGGGGAATTGCCAAAGGAACAGCCAGAACAATGAGGTACAATCAGACAAAGGACCTTCCCATGTGCATCCACTTCTGTGATGTACAACACTTTAACTCTGCCAATGCTTTCAGCAAGTGTCTTGTCTGACTCAATAAGGGGCTGTGAGGAAAGTAAATGCAACACATTCAAAATACCAAAAGGTGGCAAAAGCATCGGCAATTAACTAAAGGACAATGTACTACAGGGAGCTCACTTTAGAATCTGCTTCAGTGCAAGTATCCATCATATGGACAGGCCCGGCTCACGTTGGCAACATGTACTTGAACAGGTTGCAGTAGAGATGAGTGCACTGTGATTGGACGGCGTCATTTGGGAATACGAGTGTGCGACAAACAGGACAGAAATACTCTCCAGGATAGCTATGGATGTCGATTATGCATTCAATATCAAAACCCATATCAACTCAGGAGTAAGAAGTCAGTTTTCACAACACATCAATGCAATTATGCTTCTGGTAGATGAAAGTTGGTCCTGGCGTGCAAACTGCAAAGCTCGTCAAATAACTACAATTAGAAACACGAGAATGAATGAAATACACATTCAGGTAACAAAAAATTAAGGAAAAAGTCAAAACTTAAAAGCCTACAAATCAACCACATGCCCTAACACTAGTATATGCTGAATACTCATTGAAAATGATGTTCAAAATAAGAGAGAATGTACAGCTGAACTAGGTCTTGCAGTTTGAGAAATTCGGTTCTGTTTTTTCGGCTTTCGATTTGTAAAATTAATAACCAAATCCGAACTAAGTAATTTCGGCTCGGTGAGAATTTATTTTCAGTTTGAAGCCGGGCACGACCAGCCTGCAGCGCTGCAGTGCAGCAAGCTGCCAAAGTGCCAAGCCATGCGCCCATGTGCTATGCCCACTTGTCCAACTGTATATTGCATTCTCAACTGTAAAGAAACAATTTACACATTTATAGGAACATCATTATCAAATATCAACTGTAAATTGTAGTGTAGGCTAAAGACAGTAAGACACCAGATCCACTTGCAGAAAAGCTGCTGACGGCTAGTAAACACATTATCTACCTATGCGGCTATGATCATAAAATAAAATTTATGATCAGAAAGTAGTAGATAGATGTTGATATATACATATTTTTAAATGTAGATTTTACAAGCTGTTCACCAAAAATTAGGATTCAAGACGCATTAAACATCAGTGCTTAAACATTATAACAAGTGGTACACTGATAATTAATTAGCTGTCCAGCATAAAGTGCTTCTTATTTTAATTATAGAAGAATCCTGCGTGAAGATGAAAACAAGTACTTAAAAGTTGTGTGTCTTAAACCTCTGAAACCATATATGCTGGAAATTTTTGAAGAGGATATTACGTACGCCGGGAAGATTCCGATAGGTTTTCCGGCGAGACTATAGATATATAAAAATATATAACAATGAGAAAGGAGAGATATGTTTGTATATTTTTATATATATTATTACATAATACAAAATTCAAAAAAATTGCAGAATTTGAATCGCGGATTCGCGGTGACGAAAAATTCAAAAAAAGATAATTTACTTGAAGTCACCACCGTTCCGCAGAATTCACAGAATCGCAGAATCGTCACCACCGACCACCCCAACTGGCTATTGCGCCTGCTTGTGCTTGACCGCCGGTCACCTGCGTCTGCTCGGTCACCTGCGTGTGTGTGACCGACTGCTTGTTCAGTTGTTCACTTGTTTGTGAGTACTAAGTTGTGAGTACTTCGTCGATTAGGTTAGAGGCTAAACTTAAAAGAGAGACAGAACTACCGATTAGAGGAACTGAGGAACTCGATTAGCCTGCTTGTGCTTAACCTTTCTTTTGTTTGGTTTGGGCCATCTAAATGGACTATATTTGGCTTATAAAATTTGGCCCGTTGGGCATTTGATTTTAAAAAGAAAATTGATTTCTTAAAATAAAAAATATAATAAATTTAAGATAATATTATAATCCTTACTCGTTTTTGTCTCCTTTTTAGCTTTTCCTCCCACAATTGATCCTGATCAGATGCTTCAAATTTTAAAATAAATAAATAAATAGTTAGCTTCATATTTTGGGCTAGCAAAGGGAGAAAAATTTTGAGGATCATGTTTTAACTTCCGTGAGCAGTGGCGGTGACGCGTCTGTAAAGAAGTTGGAAGGTTTTGAATATCTAGATTATGCTATTTATAAATATTTCTTTCTTATAGCATAGAGTGATATTTTTCAAATTAGTTAGTAGCATATCAATTTTTGATAATTAATTTATGTTTTTATACCCATGGCTTATGGACACATTTACTAGCTGCTCTACATAATAAAAATTGAGCCTTTGTCAAATTCTTTAATCTTTGATAGTAACTTTTTCATATTCTTTTTGAATAGTTTTAATTATTAATTATTATAAGTTAAAGTATTTTTTATGCAATTTTCAAATATGTAAATTTTATTTCAGAAAACTTAAAAATTTTATATCAAAATATACAATCAAAACTTAAAACTTTGAATCTCGAAAAACAGAAAATGCTTGCTATAAAATTAGAAGACACGGTAATAAATATCAACGTAATTTCTAAGTTGTATCATGTACCTTTGCAATTAAACTTTAAATTCTCAAATTAAATTAAACACGTGATTAATAATTTAATATGGAACCACTAAATGAGGAAATTAGGAGTCACTAAATTGTACAAAAGCTAACTATAAATTAAGTGATTTGAGGCCAAGATTAAATATAATTTGAAAAATGACAAAAAGAATAATCGAGAAATTAAGAACACTTGCCATTTATACTCCTTAATTAAAATTAATTTAGTACTAATAACTAATAACAAAATATATAGACGATCAAATTAGAGATCTAGTCTCCTTTGGATCATTTGATTCTTCCGATCAATGCAAGCTTTCAACTATATAAGAATATGTTTGATAGGACTAATGATTGAGTTTATGTGACTAATTTAACTAATTACAAGATATATACACTATCATATTAAAATTTTCGTCTTATTAGATCATTTGATTCTTCCTATCAATACAAGCTTTGACCTATCAAAATACTCAGTAGCAGAATATGTTTGATAGGACTAACGATTGACTTTATATGACTATTTTAACTAATAACGGGATATATACACTATCATTAGTGATCCATTTGATTCTTCCTATCAATACAAGTTTTGAACTATCGAAATTCTTGAAATGCAAGGATTTGTTTGATAGGACTAGCGGTTGACTTTATTCAACTAATTTAACTAATTATAAGATATATACACCATCATATTACGGATCTCGTCTTGTTAGATCATTTGATTTTAACTATCAATACATGCTTTGAACTATTGAAATACATAAAATATAAGGATTTTTGAAGGGACTAATGATTGACTGTATCTGGCTAATTTAACTAATTATAAGATATATACACTATTATGCTAGGGATCCCGCCTTGTTAGATCATTTGGTTCTTCCTATCAATACAAGTTTTGAACTATCGAAATACTTGAAATGCAAGAATAAGTTTGATAAGACTAACGATTGACTTTATCTGACAAATTTAACTAACAACAAGATATATACACTATCACATTATGGATCCGGTCTTCTTATCTAGCTAATTTATTAATAACAAGATATATATATACATTATAATATCTATTTAAACAATGTTTAAGATAATATTATAGGTTTGAGGTTTTACATAATATTCTTTATGTTTCAATTTATATAATACACATTTCTCTTTAGTCCATCTAAAAAAGAATGTCACCCTTCTCTAATTTGAAATAATTTAACCTTAAAATATAAATTTTTTCGATAATAAAATTATTTATAATTATACAAATAGTCAAAGAGTATTCAAGATCACAGATCATCATACTTTTTGTGCTGGCTCTCAGTGGATGTAATATCCAATATCATTATTTTTTCTTTTTTTGCTAACTAATACTACAGGTTCAGTTTGTTTTCCTAATAAAACTTGTGGCGCTGATGCACAGAGTTGGAAGGCTCAGTATATGAGGATTCTACCAAATCAGATGAGGAGTGTGATGATCTTGCCATGCTGACTGCTGAAGAACCTGGTTATTTAGTGATAATAACGATATATGAGGAGCAATATATCAAGTAAAAGTGGTGCCTGTTTTAGGGCATCAATTAATAATTTGTTGGCCATATTTTTAAAATTTAACTTATTTTAAGAAACGTTTTTAAAAGTACTTATAAAAGTACTGTTATTGAGAAGTAGTTGTGTTTGGCCAATAAATTTAAAAAACACTTTTGAGCAACAATTAGTGTTTGGTGAAACTTTTGAGAAGTGTTTCTAAGTGTATTTTTTTCATAAAGTATTTTTCAAATAAGTGTTTTTAGGGAGAAACTACTTTTTTTTTAGCTTATGAAAAATAACTGTTACCTAAAAACACTTATTTTCTTTCAAAAGTTTGGTCAAACACCTCATTTTTAAAAAAAATTAATAATCTTTTAAGAAAAATAAGCAATTTTGATCTCTCAAAATTTTGGACAAACAGGCTATAAATGACGCAAGGTTATGAAAGTGATGAACAAAAATTTAAAAAGAAAGAACAACGAACAGAGTTACTTCTTGAGAAGTGAAAGTGGCACACTCGATATCACCTCTGCTTCTCTGCTCTTCTTATCCACTACAACATTACGCATTTATTGCTATAAAATACGTTGTAGCTAAATATAAATATTTTTGTAGTTAAACACTTTAGCCATCATATTTTTTTTCGTAGCATGCGTAGTTAGAAATATCGTAACTAAAAGTTAGCTACAAACTTTAATGTTCGAGCTAAGGACTAATACCTATTGCTACAAATTTTTGTGATGTGGCTATATTGGCAAAATAGTACCACAAAAATGTATACTTATAGCTAATAGTCAATTTTCTTGCCACGATAAATCTACTTTATAGCTATATTTTATATTTTATACACACAAAAAAAAAAAATTATTGTGGCAAAAGATGTAATTATTTTGCCACAAAAATTTAAATATGTAGCTGTAGTTTTAGCTATAAATTTATTTTTTCATAGCTATAAATAGTCACAATATCCGTGATTAAATTTTTGTAATTATATTTTATTGTGACTAAATTTTTTATTTCATTTTATTGATCAATTGTTTTTTATTAGTGGCAATAATATTTTTTGTCACAAATAATTAATGTTTTTTAAATTCTCAAATAATTCATATTCATTCATATTTTATGAAAACTGAAAACATGTCAAACTTTGAACATCACTTATTTCATCCAGCCAGCATTTGAATAATTTCTTAATATTAACTTTTTAATTTTATATATATATGTTTGATTTTTTTTGAAATAAAATAAAAAGTTCTAAGTATTTGATCTATCTAGGGGTTGGAGATGTAGGTCCTATTGCATTCAAGGATGAAATAGTATCACTCTTTGCATCAAGCTTGCATTCAATTTAAAATGCACCCGTAAATTCAAAAAACAATAATTAGCATAAAAGAATAAGCACATGCGAGAAACTTTAATATAAATTGAAAGTTTTAGTTGTAAAATTGCTAATAAGACTTCTTGAAGTTAGTAAACAAACAATACTTTAAAAAAAAAATCTTAAACGATCTTCGTCTCAATTTCTTTTTTCTGCTATTATAGTCAATGAATTGTGACTCTTCCCAACATTACAACTTTGTAATTTTCAGATCTTCAATCAATATATATTAAAAAAAATAAAAAAATAAGAGACTATATTTATCAATTTATTAGAATAATTTGCAAAATTTAAACCTCAAAATCTAAGTCAAATTCGCATAAAAGAATTCAAGAACACTAAACCTCAAAATCTAAGTCAAATTAACATCAAAAAATTCAAGAACACTAAAATATAAACATGCCTTAAAGGAGAATAACACGGATATAACATTAACTGGGAAAAATAAAGTGAAAGAGGGCAAAAGAAAGTGACGGCGGAAAAGAGTGGATATATGGGATTAGGTTTTGATATGGGCCTTTGTATTTATATATATATGTATGCTTTTTTTTTTGCTTCTTATTACAAGTAAACAATTTTTTGATGCTCTAAAATAAATATTATAAATGTAAATAAATTAAAATAGTAAATATATTAAACTAAATTACGTATGAAAAATAAAAACAGTAAATATATAATTTACATCAAGTAAATTAGAAAAATATTAACTAGTATTTTAATTATATTTATGATAAATTCTTTTTAATTATATTTGAGTTTTAAAATTGGTCATCTGAACTATTACATCGATAATTCTTATACTTAACTAAATTGAATATAATTAGTGATCAGTTGATTGACTATTTGAATTTTCGCTTTGAAGGTAAATGTTTGATTTCCCATCTTATAATTCCCGTCCGCTCTCATTTTCCTTTTTCCCCTATGCCTATGTAATAAAGAAGGATTTTAGTAGCTCAATTGGTTTATTCTTGAACTTTCACCATATTGGTGAGAATTTGATTTCCGCCTTGCCAATCCCCTCTCCAATATAATAAAAAATAATATAATTAGTGATCAAAATAAATACACGCACACAATTATTTAAATATGCTATACTCAAATATTTAAATTTAAATACAATTACATACTTAAGGAATAATTGAGCAAAAATACTATCCACAACATTGTATTACACTTGTAGCAAAGTTTTTAATGACTTAGCACACTATTTTCTTATAGAAGTGTTTTAAAAAAATTCAACATATAACATTATACACCCGTATATAATGTTATACAAAAATAATTTTTACACAATGTTTATAAACTTAATATACAATATTAATACAAATTTATGAGAAGTTTCTATACATCCATATACACAATTATATAATATTATACATTATTAAACAAAAACTGACTTCTTCTTCTTCCTTGCATCTCTTCTAAAGTTGCTCGATACTTTAAATTTACGTTTTGAACTCCTCTTAATATTTAGAATCAATTAGATCAACACACACGTAATCAAAATAACTAACAAACTCGAAAAATCAAAATATGAAATATCACTGAAATCTAATCTAAAATAAGAAGCGACAAATGTGTGTGAGAGAGAAGAGAAACAATTGAAAAATAAAGAAAAGAAATTCTTAAATAAGATAGTAGGACAAAAAAAAAAAAAAAAAAAAAAAAGGAAACAAATGAGATGAGAAAGAATGAAAAGAAAAACAGAGAAGAAAAAGATGGAAGCCAGAAAGATTTGCTGGAAGAAGAAGAAATGAGGAGATACAGGTTAGCATGAACCTAAGAAAAAAAAGTAAAAAATAAAATGTAATTTATTTTGAGATAAGGAAAAGGGGATAAGATCAATTCAGGTAAATAATAAAAGTCTTAGATAATTATATCAACTAAAGTTGTGGACTGTATTTGCGGGTAAATTTTTTCTTCATTTAATTATATTTGAAATTTACAATAAAAAAATTAATTTTATATGATATACTACTTAGTCTTGTTATACTCTAATTTAACTATAATATTTATTTAAATATCATGACTAAAAGGTTATTATTTCTATAATAAATTTTTATTCATGACAAAAACTAATGATTAGCTATAAAAATTTATTATAGTAATAGAATTATGACTAATCATTTAATTATTGTCACAATTTTTAATTACATGAAACAAAAATATTTATTTAGCTACAAATTTTTATTTCAAATAATTTATTATAGCAAAAGGTTATTATTGTTAGATAACTTTTTTTAAAAAAAATTTATCGCCGTATGATGGTGTGACCTTTAAATCAATAATTGAAATTAAAAGTTGAGGAGCATAATTTACACCCTCTGTTCAGTTGCGATCCAATAGCGCTTGCAAAATATATCACAAGCAGAAACTACACAAGTTTTGCATAAAAATAATAGTTTAGCATCTTAGCTAGACCATGTCTATACAAAATAATTCTTCCTCTGCTTATGCCGAATGGACTCCATTTGTATAAGATCAAGTTTATAATTCAGGTGCTTCCCGTGATTGGAAGATGAACATGTGTAAAAATATTCAAATCCTCATTTGTTATACTCCATTTTGCTAAGGCATCTGCTGACATTCGACTTCCCTATAACAATGTCGAACCTTGCAATTAATGGTACTTGATATATTTTGAATATGAGTAATGATGTTCTTCATTTGCCAAGGAATATTATAGATGTCTTTGATCATCTCAACCACAATCTTTGAATCACATTCCAAAATTACATTGTTATGTCCATTTTGATAACACCATTCCAAACCCTTTAGAACGGCCTTGGCTTGGCCATATTACTAGTATCCATACCAACACTTTGAGCAAAGGCCATAATAATATATCCTCTGTGAACTCCCCAAATTCCTCCAATTGCCGGCTCTTCCATTTGCATCCTGCTTCCATCGATTAACTATCTTCACCCAATTTTGGAGGTTTAAACCATTTAACAACATGACATACAATCTTGGAAATAAGACCCTGACTTTTATTTGATAGATAACTTCCCATCACAGTCTTTGCATTAGTCTTACTTTTTGCTTTGGAAAACCCATTTCAAATGAGAGAGACCATTTCAAATGAGAGAGAATCTTGTATTGGATCCTCTTTGTATAACATATGTTACCTCCATATATGACCGAACATCTTGCTTTCCATATCTCCCAACAAATTACTACAGGAGTAATTTGTAAAATAATATGGTGAAGTGAATTTTTGGGCGTGATATTCCACCATTTTTGAAGCATACACCTAATAGGTATATCCTCCCGTGAAATTCCAACATGATTTTCAAAAAAATTTCATATTTATTTAGCAATTTTCCACCGACAAAGGTGTGGTGCATAGTATCTCTCTGATCAATAGGACAACAAAAACATCTGGCATCACTATCAATCCCAAATCTAAGTATAATTAAAAGGAAAGTTTCTTTTCAAAAGTCTCCACATTAAAAAGGACATTTTAAAAGTTAAATATTTATGCCAAATCTTCTTTAAGAAATAAGAAACCTCATTTTTCTTTCTAATATGTCTCCAGGCAAAAGCAGTTGGAAAAGTACCATTACTGTTAGGCATCCAAATAGGATTATCAATTAGATCTTGATTACCTATGTCAATGGAGTTGATGTGTTCAACAAGATATTCAGGAAGCTGTAACTGATCAACATCCCAATTTCCATTAGTAATAATATCGCTGACAGGTTGGGTATAATTAAAATCATTTCTATCAATAATATGAGCTATAGCACCCATTTCACACCAATTATCCCACCACAAACTATCATTTCCCTTATTGATCTTCCAAATTAAAAGTTCTTCCAATTGATCTCTAATTCTAACCAGTTGTTTCCAAGCAAGGGAATGAGAAGGTTGAATAGTAGAAGAAACAAGATGGGTAGAACAATATTTTGCAAAAATAAAAGCACCCCACATAGATTTACAAGTTCTAAGCCTCCACCATCTTTTCATAGTTAGACTCTTGCTAACATCAAAAATACTTCTAAAGCCTAGACCACCTTCCTCCTTAGGAAAACACATGTTCTCCCAAGAACTCCAATAATATTTATTTCTACCCTCAATAGAACTCCAAACAAAATTAGTCATGTAACTTTCTAGTTGTAGTAAAACAGTCTTAGGGGGTTCTAAAGCAGACAAAAGATAAATAGGCTGAGATTGTAAGACATGCCTGATAAGCTTAGCTCTGCCCCCAAAAGAAAGAAGTTTACCTTGCCATCCCATAGTCTTTCTCACCAATTTGGAAATCATATCACTATAGTAAGCAATTTTCTGTTTTCCTATATATAAAGGATAACCCAAATAAGTAAAGGAAAGTTGGAATATTTGTAACCAGTTACCTCTTTAATTCTTTTAATATTGTTGGAAGCCTTGGGTTCTACCAGGAAGCAGCTCTTGTTGATATTGATCTTTTGTCCGAACACTTTTGATAGTTTTGAAGTTGATGCATAACCAATTCTAGAGATCTCTTACCACCAGAGGTAAAAATAATAACATCATCTGCATATGCAGAGTAATATGTGGACCATTATAGGGAAAACTGAAACCCCTATATGGAAGAATATGAGGCAATTGGTTAAGCATTATAGATAAGGCCTCTGCCCCAAGAATAAATAATGAAGGGGATAGATGGTCACCTTGTTTAAGTCCCCTAGTAGAGTGAAAAAATCTTTTTCTCACACCATTAATAATAACAGAGTACCAAACATTAGAGATTAATCTTTTAATCATATCAGTCTATTTATCTGAAAAACCAAATTTCTTAAGAGCATGAAGTAGAAAATTTTAATTAACCCTATCATAAGCCTTAGCCATATCTAATTTAATAACAGTATTACGATCAAAATTATTCTTTCTAATATCATGAATAATTTCTTGTACAAGTAAAATATTTTCAATAATAGATCTACCTTTAAGGAAACCTGTTTGATTCTCAGAGATAATATTAGACAAGATCTTATTAAGTCTAGAACTAATGATTCTGGAAATAATCTTGTTAGAACAATTACTAAGCATGATGGGTCTCATATCATTAAAAGAGCTAGAATTATCAATTTTAGGCAAAAGAATCAGACAGGGTATAAAATTTAGTCAAACTTGTCCCTCCAATGAATTGTTGAATCACCTCTATCAACTCACTTTTGATGATTTCCTAGCAACTTTGATAGAAAGCACCTCCAAAACCATCAGGCCCTGTGGTGTTGTCTGCATTGAGTCCAAACACAACATCTTTGATTTCTTCTTCATTTGAAATCGCCTCCAGCATATTGTTGTCATTTTGAAAAACTCTTTGATTTATACAATCTAAGTGGTGAAGTTCAATTTCTTGATCATCAGAGAAAAGTTTACTAAAGTAATTAACAACCTCTTTAGCAATCTGTTCTTCACCTGTAATCCATTGCCATTTTCTGATTGGATCCTTTGAATAGTAGCTTTCCTTCTCTTTTCATTAATAACAACATTAATAACAACATGAAAGTATTTAGTATTGGAATCTCCATCCTCTAACCATCCGATATTTGCTTTTTGTCTGAGAATTAACTGTTCACATTTCAACCACCTAGCATGTTCCGCCTGAGCTTTATGAACTTGAGATCTCAAGTCATTATTATCATTATCAATATATTCAGTTTCAAGATTCAGCATCTTAGCTTCTCATTCTTTGACTTTAACAAAAACATTGTCAATTTGCTTTCTAGACCAAATGCTAAGTTTGCGACTTACATTCTTCATTTTGAGTTGTAATCTTCTCATACTATTACCGTATACTTCTTCATTTCATGCTTCTTGTACCACCTCTTTGAAGTTAGGTTGATCAATCTAGAAATTCAAAAAATTGAAATACCTTTCTTTAGACTGTTCTGAAGTAGAGTATTTCGCAATCATAGGAGTGTGGTCAGATCCCGTGCTTGCTAAATGTTCGAAGTTGTCAGTCCAGTGATGATTGATAAAACTTCTGCCCGACCTTTTCCAAATTCTTTTACTTCTTTCTCTAGCATTGCACCATGTGAACCTGAGGCCCTTGTACCTCGCATCCCCCATACCACAATCATTCATACAAGATATAAAATCTAAACTTTTCTCCATTCTGTGTGGTTTTCCACCTTTCTTTTCATCAGGGCTCATTATGGCATTAAAATCTCCACAAATGCACCAAGGTTCATCAATGAAGTTGTTACAGTTTCAAAGACTATTCCAAAGGGAAAGTCTCAGATGTTGCTTGGATTTAGCATATACAACAGAGAACCAAACTACCTTAGAATTATGCTTATTAGTCATTTTGATAGTAAGCTGTTGTTCATCATCTTCTCCTACATCAACATGAAAATTACTAGACCAGAATATCCAGATCTTTCCATTGCAATTTGACATACAACCATCAAAACCAAGACCTCTTTTGTATTTGTCAATATGGCAAGCATATATAAAAGGTTCCTGAATAGCAATAACATGAGAGTTGTGAATTCTGGATAAGAATTTTACTCTTTCAAAAGCCCCTCTGGACTTTACTCCCCTGATATTCCATACAATGGTACTAATCATTAAGATTATTATAGGATGTTCCATCAATTGAAATGCTTTCACCATGGGCCCTTGTAATAGGGCTTGGTTTTGCCAATGCTTTGTGAATCTCATCGGCATTCCTGCTTACTGATCTTGGAGATAGATTTTCATTGTTGATCAAAGATCGTCTATATTGAGACACTGCATCTTCCACCTTTTCACTTTTCCATGAGGTTTTGGGAGCAAAGGCATCAATGAGAGCCTCCTCGTCAGAAGAGTCACATTCTTCAAATTCTTCATCAAGATCCTCGTCACTGTCACTTTCTTTTTCTTCACCATAATCAGAATCATATTCGCTATGTTCCATCTTCACTGTTGACTTGGTTCCCAGATGGGTTCTCGTCAATTGGAGCAGCAATTTGAAGTGGAACATCAACTAAAACACTAGGACTCCATAGTTGGACTTCAAGGTTAATACCTAGAACTTATTGTGAACATTCTTTGGTGGAGTCCTAGATATAGAAGGAGAGGGATTGTCAAGCAAAGAAGGTGTTTCAGATTGCATCTTGCTGGCATAATCGCTGTCAAGCTTAGGTTGATTATCTAGTGCATATTTTCCATCAGCCGAAGAACCAAGAAGTCCAATAATCCCTTCCTTGAGATAATTGGCCCCAGACAAATTGTTAGAGAGGGCAATATTTGAGGCACTGTTAGCATTTACCATACCCTCAGAAGAACATAGCTCCCTTTCCATAACATTCTCATCAAGAAGCTGGAAAGAGTTGGTTGGAAGTTGTAACTGGATTGTGCGGAGGAAAATGAAATTCAGAATGCACCTTACCAACCTCAAGCTTTTTACTACCATCAGTGATTCCATGATCTACTATCACAGTTTTATAATTCTGCATAATATCCTGAATAATATTTGTAGCTTGTGTCTGGTTCTGTTGTTGGTTCCTGCCCTTAGGTGGTCTTGCAACCCACTTCATCACAGTTTTTCTGTTCAGCTTAGCCTTTATGCCTTGTATTCTCTATCTACTCAAACTATTCTTGTGCCTGTAGTTCTTATGAAAAAAGAAATTTTGTTGGTTTTCATGCTGCTTCCTTTTACAATTAGTCTGTGGAGCCTGTGAACGATTAGGAATTGAAATATTTGCATAGGACTCATTCACCTCCTTCTGCATAGATTTTCCAGCCAGCATAGAGCCCGAACAAGCCTCTTTTGGTATAGAAATATCAACAGGTTTGGCATTGTTCACATTGACTACATTCTTCAGTTTACCAGTAGTTACTACGTCGCCAAGACTTACCTTAGCCCCATCCTTCTGAGATTTAAGCACATCAGTAGGATGATTGCTAGAAGAAGCAATATTCTGGACAGCATTAGAGGTAAATGTCCCGTTTGGATCTTTTTTCCCATAAGCTATACAAACATCTTCAGTGTGACCTTGGTGTTTGCAAGAAAAACAGTAGTCAGGGATAAATTCATACTCAATCTCCTGCCAAAAACCTCTTATTTCTTTACCATTTTCCTCTTTGATGCCAACCCAAATAGAACTCCTCCTCTGCACAGCTAAATCAATTTTCACCATAACTTTAGCAAAATTTGGTCTAGTTTTAGCATCAGTGGCTTTGTCGATCTTTAGAAGAGTACCAATAGTGGATGTAATTCGCAACAAGGCATCCCAATTAAAGAAGTGCCATTTAAGACCCGGCAGAGTAATCCATACAGGTGCTAAGGATGTTTCCTCATCTGGACTAAAATCTTTTGTCCAAGTTACCATTCTCATTAAATAGCCCATAAACCAGATACTTCTTCTAGAATATATGTTCAAATAATCTTCTTCAGTAGAGAAATCCAAGAAAATATGTTTAGAATTGTAATGGCCAATCTTAACTGTACCTTTGAGACGAAATCAAGCTGTGAAATCTCGCTTGATATCATCTAGAATAGGTTTGCCATGCGAGAACTTCCCAACAATTGTGAATCGACAATCTTTGGCTAGTTTCTCCTCTTCTTGAGGGGTGAAGAAAGCTGCGGATTTGCCTTTATAGATCTCCGGCGGCTTGATTTGAAGCTTCATCTTCTTCGCCGTCAATGAGACAGAGTCAGCGTAAGTAAATTGGCCATTGTTAGCTGTAGGATTTCTCCTCTAGACTGGTTTTGGCCACCAGACAGTGGCACGTTCATAGCTAACAGATCACAAATTTGGACTTTTAATAGTCACTGACCTCCGCGCTGGCGAATTCTAAGATACAGTATTTCACGTGTAGCTCCTAGAAGGGTTCAGCTCGCACCATCATTAACATAATTTCCTCAACGAAAATCCCAAACAGGTTCAATCCCAGAAACTTCGATCGACATTAAAATGGTGGGTTCGACTAGTTTTCCAAATTTCACGCCCTAATCTCACAATCCCGCAGATTCAGCGTGGTGGTCTCGGTAACCCACCGGTGAAATTGGGGCACACCACCGCCAGAGATGACCGTTGTCGGTTGTGAGGTGAAGTTCAGTAGGCAACTTATGATAACTTTTATCACGTAATAACAATATGATTAGCTAAGAATTTTTATCATAATTATAAATTTGTGGCTAGTCATTTAAATATTGCTATGACTTTTTATTATTTGAAGTAAGATAATTTATTTAGCTATAAAATTTTATTTCAAATAATTTATTATGACTAAAAG
>JACEIK010000019.1:314736-381736 GCA_018107945.1 Datura stramonium | reverse complement strand
AATAGAAAATTTTAAACTTTAATATAATTAAACATGTATAACCCTTTAAAATATTCTTGTACAATTCATGTAATACATTATAAATTTTTAAAATAATATAGAAAAAATTGTGTTTCTTTTATTTTGCATGAATTTTTTTTTTTTTTGAATTAGTGCATTATTATGTGACTTCTATCATGTACAATTAATTTGTTTGAGTTTTTAACCTTTTCTATTTATGCTTCTTCTTTTTTAATATGTAGACTATATATTCAATAATTTATAAAATGTTCACGTCAAAAATGTAATATTGACAATTTTTACACATAAATGAAATATGACGCAAGGATTTATTCCTCAATTTGAAGAATTAGTTGTATATTCAAATCATTGTTTGTAAGAGAAATATTTGGATATTGATAAGATTACTACTTGGTGAGTTGGTGTCCTCGTTAAAATAAGAGTTTGGTCATTTGTTAAGAAGATGACTTGTATATTATCAATTTAAATTTTGTGACATTGTATAATATTTTTTAAAATTTTTCAATTGCTTCATAAGTGAACCGCTCAAAACCAATATGAAGATAATAATGTTCATCGCTCATTAAGAAAACAACTAAATAATAAAGTATATTAACGTGAGGAGAAACGTATTACCTAATTATATCATTCGCAAATGCTTAAAACGTGTGATATTTTTTAATCCATCATATATTTATTGAGATATGTGGAGCTTCTTCTCAGAGAATCTAATGAGACTTTCATCTCGTGCAACTTGAATAAAAGCACAAAAATATTATTACAACAGAATGAAATAATAGAAATTTTTACTTTAACTAATAAGTTCCACTAAAGTGCTTCCAAATTGTAAAGTTAGAACGTGGCGAAAATAAAATACATGCGATCTCTGCAATATAAAAATTAAAGAAAAATAATTATATGCTTTAACCACTATTTAGCCGGTAATATTGACAACTGACAAGAATTAGTCACAACGTATAAAATCGAATGTGTGGGTTGTCTGTTGTAGCTCTAGCAAAAAAAAGTGTAACTTTTTAATGATTAATGACATAAAAGGGACAAATGCGTCACCGTGGTGAATTTTCATATCAACTAATAATGAGTGATATGAATAAACTACTTATGATAGTTCGATAACATATTTAAACCTAAATAAAATATTATGTATCAACAGAATATAGAATCACATTGAATAAAATGTTCACTATTACTATACAAGCCGTAATGATTATTAAAAAAACTATTTTTAATTTGTGCATAGTTAATATTTCACCCAAACTTTGTGCTAAATAAAAATTTACTTTGTGCTGATATTAAGGAAAAAACATTTGAGTGAAAAATTTACAAGCAGTATTATCAAATTAACTAATTTCTTTGCTTACAGACCTAAAAGGCTAAGACCTTAATATTTTCCTAAAATTTAGCCCAACAAAAAGCAAATTGGATATAATTGTAAAGATATTATATTGAGCAAAAACGCATAACAATACAATTGAATCCTTTCAAGTTATTGAAAGGAGTCGAATACTCATACTGTAGTTCTTATTTTGTTGGTTAAAATATTTATGCATTTGCAAATTTCAGTTCTTATTTTGTTGGTTAAAATATTTATGCATTTGCAAATTTCAACTTGCAAGTGCCATTTGACATGTCATAAAATCGAACTTAATATGAATTAAGAGTTTCGGTGATTCGCCCTGTATGTAAATTTGTATGGAAGAATTGTTACGCAACGCAGTAAAATGTCCACGGTAGGACTGGAAATCTATTGATTACTGCACAATGCAGAATGCACAATGACTAGATAACATTTTCTTGAACTGTTAGATGAAATTAAATTATATAAAGGGGGTGAACGTACTGGGAAGAAGTAAACACACAATAAAAAGGCATTTTCACTGGCATAATTTATGCAGATGTACTTCCTATACGCAGAGGTAATACCTCTTTCCGATCGTTTAACCACAGAGCTAAAAACAAAGACACGGGTGCTACGCAAATTCTAAGACGAAAGAAAGGGGCCACAAGGGACGCGAGAAACCCATGCTTCAACTGCATCAAGAGCACGAAAGAAAACTACACAATAAACCTACACTGTTACCTAGACAATCCTTCCGGGAGGGTGGAGCCATTTATCAATGCCCCATGCTTTCCCAGGGTTGGAATACTGTTAGAACGTTTCTTTACTCGAACGTTGCCAGAAGTTGGGACTCTCTTCTCATTCTTCTCTTTGAGAAAAGAAGTGTAGCTCCCGAGCGGTGGCTCCAAAATTACAGCACTCTTACTTCTGAAAGATTGGTCGATGCTCTTCCTATACGTCTCAAAACCTTCAGTTAGCTGGTCCCCTGAAACAGGTACAACCTTATTACTCAACTCCGACTTTTGGTATATCTCTTCATTAACATCAGTCATATAACCATCTTCTTGAATATCTAGCATGGCAAGATCATCATACTCCTCATCTGATTTGGTTGATTCCTCATCCACTGAGCCTTCCTGTGTGCATAGCATCAAAGAGGTTGACTATTAAACATAATAACAAGACAGCGTTAATCCCCAGTTGCTAGCTGAAAATCGATGAAACATGGGCTTCAAACTAATTCAATGGAATCTAGCATGAAAAGTATAATGGTTTGGCAAGAAAGAGGATTCGAATGCAGTCTCATATTCACTAAGCAAACCAAAATGTATGATCTTAATAATTGGTTAAGACCTCATCTAGAAATGACATGCTACTAACGATATCTAGCAGCTTGATGAAGACATCAAGTATATAAATCATTCCTACATACCTCCTCATCAACTTGTTTGGAACCATCATCACTAAGATCCTCGTCACTGTCTCTTTCAAGTGGTTCATCAACCTCTTCGTCATCACTACCATGCACTGATTGTTCCTCTTTGAGCTGTAATTATGGTGAAAAATGGGAATGCATCAAAGAACAAATGGAACTAAATGGAACACAAATAAATAAGGAAAAAAATGTATACAAACTCCAAGCTCCATCAACCAAAGACCAATGCAGAGAAAAGTGTGCATTATGTGCTAGTTTATGGAAACCCATCAGAATTTCTAGGCATACCTCCTTTGCATGTCCTTCAGGCAACCTTGGTGAGCTGCAGCAAGAGGAATAGTACCTGCTGCCATTGTCTGTCAGCTCACCTCTTGATTCATCAACACTACTAGCATGACTGGTACCACCAACATCACTGGGCCAAGCACTGATACCAAAATGGCCAAATTGAAGATTAACAGGTTCAGCCTTGCAAATCTGCAGTGGTCCATACATAGGGGTCCCTATTCCACTCGCAATGGAATAATTCATAATAGGCTTTCCATCATTGCCCAAGGTGTAAACTGGCCAAGCTTTTGCTACTGATCCATCATTATTCAGAAGAGCCATCAAGTGCCTAGAAGAACCTTTTCTTTGAATTAGTTGAAACATTCCCTTAGAGCTCACACAATTGGCAGCACACTGGTTTCTGTATTCCTCATCAATGACAGCAACTGTATTTTTGATTGGATCATACAGTTGCTCTCCTGCCTCACGCCTCCGTAAGCAGCCAAACACAGTGGCATGAATGGCTGCCACACTTTTATCAACATTGGTGTTATTGATCTTTGGCACCAAATGCTTGTCAGCTCTGTTACAGAGATACTCTTGTATTGTCCGGATGTTCCGAATATATTTAACGTACTTGTTTTTAGCAGGATCAAGAGTCATGTACTTCGCACGTACTGCAAACCTTTCTAAATGTTTTTCCTCATTTGCAATGTAAACCATAAAAGGTATAACTGACGGATGCTTCTTCATTAGTCCCATCTGCAGGTATAAGAATAAACCGGAACCAACTTAACCACCACAGGAAAGATACCTACATGTAAAACGCAAAATATACAATATTTAAAATAAATTATTACCACAAAATTAAGGCTCAAATGAACACCCTCCACAACGACTGATTCTTTCCGGTCTTCCCATGCAGTGATTAGCCTATCAAGACTATCAATTACCATCTCACTCTGTGCCTTAAATCCTTCAACTGCCATTTCTCTAGCGCTAATCAAATCAACAGCACTTGAAATCCCCACAGGTGGAGATCTAACACCCTCTTTTTGTATTGGTGGGGTTGAAATTCCAGCCAACTTCTTCGCCCTTTTCTTCGCTTTTGCTTCAGAAACAGCTACTGGGTCCAAGTATTCCCCAGCATGGTAGGTTGAAGCCCAAAGTAAAGGGTTTTGCTTTTCATCTACAAAACTCCTCATCATATGTCGAATGGAGTCGGTGGACACCACAGTGGTTATACCCAACCTGCTTCCCTGTGAAGATAATTGGAGAAGGTCATACACACCTCATGTCCCAATATCCACGGCAATCTTCCATTTCAGTAGATTAACATACAACAATTATACACGCCTCATGTCCCATTTTATAATGTTTTGACAGCATTCCACCAAAGATATTTACTTATTTAGTTATTTTGTTGAGTTACCTCACATATAAAGGTTCAAATTCATTTAAACTAAATCAAATTTGAACCTTTCATGTGATATTTTCCCTATCAAACTTCATGTTATTAATGCAATGCAATGCAAGGGGCTATCGCTCATGTGCTTCAAACAATAACTGCAAAATAATCCTAACAAAAGAAAAATGGTTCTTTAGATCTCAACTTTGAGTAGTTGGATTAATATCGGCATTATTGTATGTCCGATTCTGAAATCAATTACTCCCACTTTTTCAATTTGTTTGTGTGGTTTTGACTTGAAACGGAGTTTGAGAAAGTAAAGAAGACCTTTAAATCTTATGGTTTTAAACTAAAAATATGTAAAATATACTAAATGTCTTTAGTCTTGTGGTTTTAAATATGTCATGTGACAAGTTAGAATTAAAGAGTTGTCAAAAAAAAAAAGAAAGAGGCATTCTTTTTTTAAACAGACCAAAACGGAAAGTAAGACAAGCAAATTGAAACAGAGGGAGTATTTTGTTTGCAGTTTGATTATCATAGTACTATTATTCATATATGTTTAGTATTGTTTGATTTTCATAAATTATGCACTTCACTTCATATTCGGATTTTATTATTTTTCCATAAATTATGCACTTCAGTTAAAATGATGCATGGCGTTTCACCTTTTGCTTGTCACTTCAAGCCCCATGAGCTTTGTAGGTTTTTTTGCTCCTTCACTTTTAAGGATCAACAAGCTAACTTTCCAATTATTACATTAATATTTTCTTCCATTATAACTTGTACAGGACATACGTAAGATTAATATCAATCCAAATGGAGTCACATAAATGTAACCGAGGGGGTATGACATGCTAAAATTAGGAGGTTAGTACAACATCCAAGGCTATGAGAGAACTTATACCAGCAAGGCAGACAAGGTAGATTTGCCACAGCCACTAGTCCCACACAATAGCACAGTTACAGATTCTTTTCTTTCTCGGATCCTGAAACATACCAACTCTGTGAAGAAAATACAGAACAAGGTACACTGACGAAAAATATCAGCAAATGATCACATCATTATCTTCCTATATCAATCATCATGGACAGACAAATGGATAGGACTATTATTCCCCTAATTTAACAAGTGACATTACATATACATAACCACGAATACAGGAAACAGAAATAAAAGCAGATGATGTTGATAAAATCGATAACACAATTGAGAATTATGCTGTTTTGACTAGAAAGTGATTGAGAAGCCCCTAAAGGAAATAATTACTTCCTTAATTTATAAATGACAAGACACATTTGTACTGTGGAGAGATCTTAATGCATTTCTTAGCAAGTTCGTACAGCAACAGTAAAACATTTATTTCAATACATATTTACTAGTTCGGACATCAACTTGTCTCAAGGTGATGAGAAAAATGCTAGCAAAGTCTGAGCAATGAATCTGATGAGACTGGCAGACTCATTTCATAATACTTGTTCTATTCACCAACAAATACAGCATATGTTGCCCTCTAATGGAACAACAGACAAACTATATCAGTTACCCATGAAACCATATAGATCATTAAACTGGGAACTTCAATCTTATTTCTCTTACAACTCCGAGATTTCTGCAAAAACTCTTTTTAGATTAGGTTAAAGAATGACCAATATCTCAGAAAAGATCAGTTTCTTCTCTACGTGGTTGCATACTATTAAAAACATCACCATATCAATTAGGGGAAAATGATAGGCCACAAAACAAGAATTCCCATGCCCTCCCCGAGTCGTTATATAAATAGCTGTGATTTTTTTGTGTGTATGACTGGGCTTGGGGGGAGAGAGAAAAGTACAAACAGTGAAACACATCTTGTAGTACCAAGGGAGAGATGGCAAAACCTCACCTGCAAGCTAAAATTAAGTCAGCCCTCTGGTTGGGGCCCATATACTTGTATTCGGTTAAAGCATCGCAAACAACATCTAGAAAAGTTTCTCTCTTGACAATCACTGTCGTGCGCCTTTTGTACAACTCAAATGGTTTGCTCTCACTTTGATTGTTCCCTTTATCCAGGAATTCATTGATAAAGGTACTGGACTCTTTATGATTAAGTCCTTTAAAGTTAACCTGTCCCAATTGTGCTTTATCTGCTGAAACCAACTTATCGCCCATGCATTCACTCCTCATCTTGTCAAAAACTGTTCTGCTTATCTGTTCATGCAAAAAGAAAGATTCAGTAATTAAAGCGCCTAAATTTATATGCTCTAGGCGAATTAGGAATTCACAGTGCATAAGAATCCTCCAAAAAACATCAGACAATGGACTAGTGCAACCTTATGAACGCGAACTCTCAACAGAAGGGTTAAAAAAACCCATTCTTGCTAACCCTTACAAGCAGTATCTCAAATGAGACTTAAATGTCCTTTAAGAAAGATACCAAAAAAAGAAAAAATGACAGTTGCTCAGATCCCCCAAAAATGCGACCGCACACATATATAATCCTCCAAAAAATGCACAAATCTTGGAGGATCTAACGATAATCTAACAGCATTATTGAAGGATACGAATACAGAATTTTGGAAATCTACTCTAAAAGGAATCTTAAGTTCACTATAATTGCTTTTAAGGATGACAAGTATGAGTGTCTTGTTTCATTCCCTGGCAGAACATAATTTTTAGAGAAAAAAAACTCAGACTTTACGAAGATGGTCATTAATCTAACTTCAAACTTCAACCTTGTTAAAAAAAAAATAGATAGACCAGATATACTTGGTTAGACTTCCTTTTCATAACTGATCAGCGAGATGTTGGCAGCCCACAGAACCAAGGAAAGATTGTTAACATCCTAACTATGCTTTTACCAATAGATCAATTATTGAGACTAAAAATTATGGACGAGCAAGTTCAACAGTAAGAAAGGAAAAAATTCCAAAATACAAACCAAAATATAAGCATGAGAAAAAACATCCAGGCGTGAGAAATCAGTTGCAGATAAAAGAAGACAGTAAATCAGATCATAAAGATTGCACATTTACAAAATAGGTACCTTAAACGCATGTCGAGGTTTACATCCCATAAGTTGCAGAGTACTCTGCAGAACAGAACGCGTATATCTGAAAGAGTCTTTCCCTTGCTCTCTCTTCTCCTCCTCATCGTCTACTACTACTATATACAACAACTTTGTCACCTCTGCAGCCATTTCCTACAACAATCACAAGCACCAACAAAACAAAACAAACAAAAAAAACCTTAATCATCCGAGCAAAATAAACAATCATGCAGACTAAATCGTCCATCCGTGGATCATCGATCATCAATTCCATAAAAAAAAACCTACAAAATCACACACATTACAACAACATAACAATAATAATGCCGATTACTGAAACAAACGAAATTAAACCTTGAAGATGAATTCGGAGTCGTTCCTTCTGAATATATCAAAACGTCGGCGGTGGCGGCGGTGGTTACGTCGTCGGCGGCGGAGGCGGTGGTTTAGGGTTAGGAGGAAGCGGCGGTGATATCACAAACCACAGATTAACGAAGAAGAAGAGAGCAATTTCCAACGCGATCTCGCCATAACACCTCGCTGCTTTTTTTTCCACGCATCAAACCACGAGTGCTTACACGAGTTCCCCTCTCTTGTCTATTTATACTACAAAATAAAAATAAATAAATAAATTTAAAAACCGGCCGATCCTTCAGGCTCGGTTTCGGTTCGGGTTGTATATCGGAGCCCCGTTAAGACGTAAAGTACGTAGGAAGGAACCGAAGCAGTGGGTCCCTACTCTCGTCTATTTATAGTAAATTTCTTTCGTCTTAATAACGCGGATATGAAAATTTAAGAAATAATTTTTGTCTTATTTTTTGTCTTATTATTATTTAAATTATTATATTAAAATAAAATATTTATTTGTATATTTTAATTTTATATAATAAATATATTATTAATTTTATTTTTATTATTAGGCATTACTTATTTTTAATATTAAGGTAATTTAATAAAATTATATCTTTTTAAAAAATTAGAAAAACAAAAAAAAAAACATGTAATTCAATATTATTGATTGTATATCAAATTAATTAATCAATATTTTAAAAATATAAATTATTATTAAATATAAAATTTATTTATTGTAATATTGATTATAAAAATGGTGTAACAAATACTGAAACTCATATATTATGCAACTTCAAAAGTAAAATTTAAAAATAGAGTATAACAAAATTTTTTTCATTTTATAAAATTAAAAAAAATATTATTTTTAAATAAAATATATTAAAAAAATAAATATTGTGAATCAAATATAATAATAAAAAAATACGCCAGTAATGAGAAAAGTAAACATATAGTAGACATAAAATAAAATAAATTAAAAAGGCGATTGTACGGGTTTGGGTCCGGAGCCCCGATAAGCAGGTGTTTACACGTGGAAGGAATCAGAAGCAGTGGGTTTGTAATTGGTGGGAAAATACAAAAGTGGATCTAAAAATGAGCAAACAACTTTTGTCCTTTTGTTTTTGGAGGTTATAATTGTCAATTTACTGATTGAAAATAGACAAACAAACATTGAAAAAGGAAACCAAAATTGTTTTTTAAAAAAGTAAAACACAAAGGACTTGAAAAATAAATATGAGGAAAATTCAAAATAGTCCTTAAGTTTGGAGTTTCGAATTAAATTCATCTTATTTTTTAATTTGAAAGATTATTCGCGTATCAACTAATTAAAACTGAAAATTTTTAATTTAACTTAAACATTAAATGTTAACGAAATCGTTCACGTGAAAAGCATGTTCCTTTCCCGAAACATAAAGATATAGTGTTTAATTTTTCAATCTATTTTTATATTTAATAAAAATATTTAAAAAATAATAAAATCGCTCAAGTGTACAAAAAGTATATATAATTTTATAAAACAAGAGTAAATTTAAGGGCTGATTTTATATAACTCAAAGACTATTTTGGGTCTTTTCTCTAAATATGAGAAATTCTATGGGCGTGGGAAGACAAAAGTATGTTAGGTCCGAACAATAAGTCCCAAGACAAAATATGTTTATAATTATTTAATAACAATTTTATGTTGTTTTTTTTTAAAATTAATGTTTTATATATTTTTTATTGTGATTTTTTTATTTTATTAATTTTAAGTTTATAATTTGTTTGTTTTTTTGAATTATTTGATTCGTTAAATTCGTATCTTCTACTTTATCCCCCGTTTCTGTTTATCAAACTCGAGTACAATGACATAACATGTGAGAGGCACGTGATGGGCTTACTTAGTTGGATTATTAGTAGGTCAACTAGTTATTGTTAACTTCTTTGTTGGTATTAATTGTAGTAAGTTAAATGTATTACTAATTAGTTAGAAAAGCAAACACGTGTAACTTGTGTATATAAGGAGCATTGTATAGACATTTGGGCAGTAAAATGAGATTTATTGTAGTGTTCGGATCAGATTTCGTATGTTCTAATTATTATAGGAGTATATATGATATGAAAGATATTAAATATTATATTAGAATTAAATTTTTTGATTTTGTAGTATTCGGATCAATTTCGTATGTTCTAATTATAGAGAATATATGATATGAAAGATATCGAATATTATACTAGAATTAAACTTTTTGGTATTAAAATTTGAATATTATACTAGAATAAATTTTTTGTATTAAAATTTTTAGACTAGTGTTCGAATTAGATTTCGTATGTTCTAATTATTATTGGCCAGAGTACATATGATACGAAAGATATTGAATATTATCCTAGAATTAGACTTTTTGGTATTAAAATTTTTAGGATTGTGTAAATTAATCTACAAATCAATAATCGAACCGATAATTGAGTTTTTAAATTAATAACTTGAGTTATCGATTTCAATCGTTCTTGATTCACCTAGTTATTGGCTATCATTATGTTATTGGTTTGACATTTTTTTAACGCGAACCGATAATCCGATAATAATTTATTAAATTACAATTTTGGCCTTCAACGTGTAAATTATCATAGCAAGAACATGAATCAAGATCTATAAAAAGCCAAGTGTGTATATTCAAATTTAAACTAAAATTTGATCGTATTAAGGACTAGTTCTGTATGTTCTTTTTTCTCTTTTCACCTTCTTTTTGCTAAATACGTTATAACTATAGCTTTTTCATGTGAACTCTTAACGGTTAACCCAATACTGCATCGATATAATGATCAATAACCGATTACTCAATAACCCGTTAATTGATATTACGTCTTAACGATATACATGTGTACAAATCAATAACTAATAAAAGAGACTGATAACTTTCAAAACAGTAACCAAACCAACCGATATGCAAAGTTCTAGTACTTCAACCATGTTTTAAAAGGCGGGGCATGAGGTGAGGCGAGACATTTTTTATATAACTCGGAGCAAGCCGTAAGTCCTATGAATCAACAAGGGCCGTATATTTTGAATTGATTAATTTATAATTTTGTTATTAAGAAAATAAAGAAAATAATATTTTTAATAATTTCCGCAAATAAATCACCAATAATACAACAAAAATTATTATAATTCTTATTTGAGAAATGTAACGACAAAAGAAAATGATAATAATCAAGACAATCTTTAAGATTAAATCATCATCCACTTTATTATCGATGCTTCACATCTACCACCCTTCTCACACTTACATATTTTGCATCGATTATTATTTATATATTCCAAAGAAGACAAAGGATAAAGTATAAAATAATAATAAAATAATTTCTATAACATAATGTTATGAAATCTTTATCGTATTAATTTTAGATCGGAGGTTAACTTAAGTAAGAGATTAATACCCACTTAAGGAAAAGTGGCGTCAAAGAACAAAAAGTTAAAACACTTTGATTATTTATCAATGCTTTCCACTTCACGGCGCTTTTTAAATATAGCGACTTTTAACTAATTAATTTCTTTTTAATTCACAATTTGCATAGAGTATGTATAATATTGATTTTATATTTAATTTTATCTTATATTTAAGTGTTTAATTACATCAATTATAGTTCGAGTATCGAAATGTACCTATTGACGAATTGAAAGAATTATCAATGCATAATGATGATGCATTCTTGCTCGCATAGTAAAACTAACTCGAGAGCAAATCTGAAAACTGAGTGAATTTGTGGCATAATTTCACAACTCATGCAGCCCTTGTCGGAGGGAGTATGCATACAAATTCACCCGCCCGACCGCATTCGGCTTCCAGTTGCTTTTCTACCACGAGCAAAGATTGTTATTTTTTAATATATTATATTTAAAAGATAATGTAATTAAATTATTATTTAATTTATTACTTTTAAAATGTGCAGTACTAATATTTAATCTTGCTTTACAAAAGGCTATTATTTTATAAAAATTAATTAATTTATTTACATGACAAATTAAGAATTTAAGAAAAGGGGCTCCATCACCGGCACACAGTTTAAAGTAATTGTCAAATCTTTCTAGAAGTATCAATTCAAGATTATTATTTTTTTCAACTTCGAATTTTATTTAAAATAAAATAAAAATAGTAGTTAGTATTTGACCCTTTTATTTTACAATTTATTATTATCCAAAACTCTAATGACTCTTTTTTACTTTTCAATTTTTCTATAAGAGTTCCAATTTGAAAAGCATTTTACTCCTTCATAATTAAATAAGATTGTATATTAGTAAATATTAAATATTGTATTTTAATTAAATTACATGTTTTTTTTGTTTTTTTAATTTTATATTAAATTAAAAAAAGATTTTTATCAATCGCTAAAGAGCCAAGCTCAAGGAAAAAAAAAATTGGATTTTTCATAAATAAATCTCATATCGAGTGAATGATATCTCAAAAAAATTAGAAGATCGAAAGGAGTTTCAATCTAGAATTTGAGTTTTTGCATAAGATTTGAACTAATTTTAAATTAAAAAAACAAAAAAAACATGTAATTTAATTAAAATTATAATTAAATTATATTAAAAAGTGTATTATAATTGTATATTGAGTTGTATGCAAAATTAGCATTTTAAGTTTGTACGTTATTGTGTTATATTAAATTTGTACTGAAGGTGTTTTTAGTTGTGTTAAATTTTCAGAAACCGACATAAATTTTGTATAAAATTTATGCAATTACACACACACTCACACACATATATATATATATACAAATTTTTAAACTAATAGTAAACCAGATTTGAAGTGTTTTCTTTTTCCGTTAAACCTAACATGAACTTTATATAAGTTTATATGCTTATATACATATTTCATACTAATTTTATACAATTTTTATATACGAAAATTCTAAGCAAAATTTCAACTTTAAGCGAGCTTCAAAGTATAACTTCATATATATTTTAGAAAAGAAAGAAAACTCCTGCGATGCTTGATAAACAAAAATCTCATATTACATATAATAAATATTATTAAAAAAAAATTTTATATATATATAAAAATTTCTTTTTTCCATTAGATAAATCATCATAGTGAAGTTTAATGTGATAATTAAATTGCCAAAATAAAAAGGAGAGAATCTTGAATAAAATATGAACAATATACATTTGAAAAACATAACTTTTAGAATACGATTCTGAATAACGTGTTTAAATCACTTGTTTGAAATTCTTCAATAATAATATTAATAATAATAATAATTTTTACACTTTTAAAAACAAATTCATTTAAAATTTGAGATGCTATTTCGTTAACTCTTACTTTTATTCATTCTTTTAAATAAAATAATTTAAGGGATTCTTTCTATAATAATAATAATAAAATATTTCATGTCGATAAATTTTAGATTTAAAAATATTATTGATTTTTAAGTTTTAATATTATTAAAACTTTGTTTAGGATTTTAATGATTAAAACCTATCAAATAAAATAATACGATAATAAAAAATAATATTAATGGTATTACTAAGAAGAAGAGGGAGCAGAAAGATTCTCCAAGTAAAACCATGCTTTCATGGAAAAGAAAACATTAAATTTAAGCATATTATAAATTTACTTATTTATTAATTTAATCTATTTTTATTCGATAAAATTTAACTCAACTCGCATATTTATCACGAGGAAAAATGCAAAGGCAAGTATCCCTTTTCCCTTCACTAGCTATCAATACTGCGACAGGATTGATACTGACTAATGAGAAATCAATGCATTGTATCTTGTCCTTTATCGTATTTTATTTTCGAGAATTAAATTATATAAATTTTAATAATATTTTTATTTTTTATTAAATTAACATAAAATAATTACATATTTATCCGATATTTAATATATATATTAATACTCTTAAATTTAAATTCATGTTGATAAATTTTATAGCGAGAGCTACAACATTTTAACAAAATGATTCACATAAATCACAACGCTCGAATTTAAAAAATTTATTGAGAATGAAAGAATACTTATTACCGCAACAACCATCTGTAATTTTGTGGTCCACGTTTCTTTAATACTCTATTACGGGATTCACAACTACTGCATTTAGATTTATTCTATTTTCTTTTTCTCTTGCTTTATTTTGAAATTCGACATGAATCCAATGGAAAATACCATAAAAATATTTGGGACCACATTGCCTATGTTAATATATATATATATATATATATTTCATATATGCTGTCAATTTTACTAATCATATAATACAATTGAAAAAATAAAATCTAGATTAGATTGTGATTGATAATGAGTTCTTTCTTTTCACATATCACTAAATTAGCTTTTCATAAAATAGTCAATTAATAATCGTTAATCTTTTTTTTTCCTTTAAATAGGAAATTGCTAATTAACGAACATTTGTTCTATTTGAAACTTAAAGGTGGATTCCCATAAATAAATAAAAAAACATTTTCTTTAAATCAAGAATCTATTAAAAACCCCAAGACTTCGTAACCTTGGAGAACAGCCAACCATCATATAGGTTCGATCGTACGGTAAAAATTGGATAGGTTCAATCTATAATACAATACTCAGATCAAAATTCACATCATCTAAAATTTGAACTCGGAAAATGATTTTGTTATAGTAAAATATAATTATATAAAACATATCATATAACATAGCATGAAACTAGATTCTGAAAACTTAATTATCATAGTAAAATATTGTTGTAGAGAGCGATTGTTATAGGGGTGTCGGAGTTTAATAGAAGTCATTACTAAAGATTGTGCAGAGACTCAACTGGAAAAGAAAAAGACTTGAGCTGAATTTTCAAATGAAGGTTTATACAAGCAGCAGCGACTAAGCAATCCAACCTAAAAATCGATCGATCAAGTATATCCGATGCAACTAAACTAAGGAGGCCGATAGATTTCAACATTTCACCATTCAACATAAGTTCTAACGAAAACATCGACACAGAATATAACGTATCGATTCACAAATCACAGAAGGAAATGGACATAGTCAACTAAGTGAGACTCTTTTTATCCATTCCAAAGGGTAGATAGACGTTTGCTACTTATGTTTAATTATAGAATGAGCAGCAATATTATTCATTTTAATACAAGTACTCACTGTGAAGGCTAAATGTGAAAGCCAGTTAAAAACTTAATAATGCACTCACCTAGGTCCTACACTAACCTTTCTCCACAAGAAGCCAGCCTCCACAATGTTCATCTCAAACGCCGACAAAAATTCCTAGCAAAGATTTGTCATATCGATCACACTTGGAGACCTTGTGGTGCAGCAGGTGCAGCCACCTTAGGCTTTGGCTTCTCAACCACTATGGCTTGTGTGGTCAGCACCATTCCTGCAACTGATGCTGAGTTCTGCAAGGCGCATCTTGTCACCTTGGCTGGGATCGATGACTCCTAGCCTCCACGAGATTTTCGGGGATGGTCTCTGTCATCGCGTTATAACCATCTCCCATTCGGGCGCCCTTCACCTTCTCCACAACTACTTCAACTCCGCATTTTGGGCTATCAAAGATGCTAGCTACTAATGCCTGCAAAGCACCAATTGCAAATCAACAAAGGATTAATATTGCCATGCTTAGTTATATTTTTCATCACATTCTATAATTAGAAGCACACAAAAAAACACACTTTTAGTCCTCTAGTTCATTTCATAGGACACTCCATTCTTTCAAGTTTAATGCAAAAACACATCTTCCTATATTTAGAAAGATTATCTTCCAATGTTACCTCAACGGAGTGTCATGAAATGTCATAGCATCTTTGGGGCAAACCACAGGTTGCAACAGTACCTTTTGGTATGTGCCAAAAGCGCCTCTCTCTCGAATTCCATGTCCAGTCACAAACACTATCATATAAAAATGCAAACGAAATAAAATTTAGTTATTCATATTTGAGCATTTCTTTACCTTTTGTATGATGTCAGCGCCTCAACTTCTTCATCTGCATCTTCAAGCTTGTCCTTAATGGCAGGGACATAAGTTGATAAATGAACAAAAGCAGCACCACCACCAGGTACAATTCCCTCCTCAATTGCAGCAAATGTTTGCATTCTTCGCGCTCCTCGATACGAAGCTTGCGGTCCTCAAGCTCAGCCTCTGTTGCAGCTCCAACCTTTATGACAGCAACACCCCCAGAAAGCTTGGCAATTCTCTCAGCAAGTTTCTCCGTGTCATACACTGAGTCCGTCTCGGACAGCTCCTTTTTAAGCTGAGCAATCCTAGACTGTGAATCTCATCCTTTGATGCTGCATCAGCATACGGTTGTTGAGTCCTTGGTAATGGTCACCTTCTGGCAATTCCCAAGTGCCTCAACTGGGGTATTCTCAACGAGCAGGCCCAAATCAGTTGCCTGGTACTCAGCTCCTGAAATAATATCACAACTTTATCATAAGGAAATGTTCTGTTTTAGGTAGCAGATGCATTTGAGCACAGAAAATAATCCATGCATTTATCACACATGGAAGTACAGCGCCAGTATCCATGATTATATCTGCTTAAAAGAAACAGCTAATCTAACAACAGGATCAACCCTTATGATCCAAGGAAACAAATCTTAGGACTTGGTCTCAGAAATAAATGTTTCCCATAACACCCCATTTTTATCAGGGGCAAAAAGGAGAGAAATAAGAGTCTTCGTTTTCTAGATCAAGCTCAAGCAAGATATTTAACAACTCTTACAATATTACTACGGAAATAATCCACAATTTCCCATTTTCCTATGACGACAAAATATTGATGCCAATCAGAAACAAGCCAAGCCATGTTTTTAACAACCGTCACCATTTCAACAAAAGTATTGTGGGGCATCCACCTTTTTCTCTCTAAAATGATGATATTCAAAAAGATCATAAATAAGTTTTTATTTGTACCGAAAACCAACCACACTTGTCCTACAATATTCCAAAATCCAATTATCTTTCCACTTATTCTTTTTTTTTCTTCCTGCAAGAAGCCTCTTGTAAATAAACAGCCCAAATGCCATAAGATCATTAATCAATTTTAGAAAATTGTGGACTTCCCTAAATAAACTTACAAAAGTTTTGTAAATAGGCTTAGATTTTGTTCCTAAGTAATTGTGGTACATAAATGCATATACTTTGATACTCTATTAAATAGTTTTACCAGTATTACCAGGTTTTTAATTTTTCAAGTAGGCACACCATAAAAGAGTAAAAGCCTCCCTACTTCCTCTATCCTTCAGGCTCAAACTAAAAAATTCTGAAGTAATGTAAAATCTTCATTTTGTCTTTCTTACTATTTTTTTCTTGTGTCGTTATCTAGACCAGGATGCATTTCAGGATCAAGGAAACGGTTTAGACCTCGCATCTGAGGATAACACTGGTTTCCTTAACACTCTACCTTAATCAGGATAAAAAGAAAAGAACACGAAGTTCTTATTTCCAGCTCAGCATTAATCTCTCTCTCGCTCCTGTATACCCATAAGTCGCAGCACACGCACACAACCCTTTTCACCCTGTCTTTTTTTCCCCGGTTAAGCTGTTTCTATTACATCCCCAAGCATATATGCCTAAATGCCTACAAACTGGATATAGTTAGACAAGCCCTTTATCTTATGACTGACAAAGAAACAAAGGAGATCCCGGAAACTAGTGTACTTCCACTATAATCAATAATATTTATTTGAAGAGAGTTTTGGAAGTTAAGGAGTTTGAGAACCTGTCACAATGGCAATATCTTGCAGAAGAGCTCTTCTTTCACCAAATCCAGGAGCTTTGATAGCAGCAACATTCAAGATACCCCGCAACTTGTTCACAACAAGAGTGGCCAGAGCTTCCCGGTGATATCCTCAATAATGAGGAGAGGGGCACGTAGTTGAGTTGTCTTTTCAATAGGGGAATAATATCCTTGATAGCCGAGATCTTCTGACTTCAGCAATCAAGACCTAGCATCTCAAACTCAGCAATTAATTTCAGGGTTGGTGACAAATTGTGTGGGAAATATATCCTCTATCAATCTGGGCAATGAATGAAGTAAAATTAACACAAAAGATTGAACCTAACCATAAGAGACAGACACCATGAGAATATGAGTTATCTTTACTACATAGATACGAACCTCCATTCCTTCTTCAACATGAACAGTTGTCTCTAAGGAGGAGGATGACTCAATGGACAACACACCATCTGGACCAACTTTGTCAATTGCATCCGCAATCATGGTGCCAATGCTATCATCATTTCCAGCAGAGATTGAAGCACAGCTGGTTGAATAAACAATTCAGAAGATTAATCATCAACCTGTCACATCAGATGAATGACCTATAGAGTTCTCAAAGAAAGGCATCAAACTATTACCTTGATGTCATCACGACCTTTAACAGGTCTAGCCTTCTTTTCTTAGCTCTTCAATCAAACCCAAAGCAGCTTTGTCAATGCCTTTCAAAGACACTGGATTTGCACCAGATGTAACACTCAACAGACCGAGTTTAATGATTTCCCGAGCAAGAACAGATGCAGTTGTGGTTCCATCACCAGCTGAATCATTTGTTTTGCTTGCAACCTTCAGTATGCATTTGAAATCAAGAAAAGAAAACAAGGAAGATGAGTTCGATATATAGCAAATAATATACATAAAGGAATGTATATAGAGGACAAAATTACTATGATCTCAAGTAATAAGAATTGACAGAAAGAACCAACCTCCCTGATAAGGGCAGCCCCAGCATTTTCCATAGGATCAGGTAGCTCTATAGCTCGGGCAATTGTAACTCCATCGTTAACCACCTTAGGGGTGCCATATTCATCCAACACTAAGCATTCCTTCCCAAAGGAGAGTAAAAGGTCTTCAGGCTTCAACTAGTCATAAGAAGCATAGTGACAGACTCAATCAAACAAGTGGATTGATTATTGAAAATCAACCCCGGCATAGCATGAAATCACAGTCCAAGCTATTTAAATCACAGCTAACAGAAACAGAAGCAAAGATGTATAGCATTCAAAATGTTCTACTAATGTATTGCACCACTTGGGACAAGGAAATTCAGACACAGGACAGTAATGCTAAGTACTAATCAGGCATTCTATCACATTCCATATACGGATAACCAGGAAAATAATCCGTAAATGATCATGTTATGACATACAAGTCTTCCGTTCATCTTCAAGTACACTAGATAATTGACCGGCTCCAACGAAGTTCTTTTAAATCAAAAACAGACCTTTGCTTTAATTTTTTCACAGCTGACAACATCACCTGCCTCAATCTTATCTTCTTTGGCTCTAGAGAAATCAGAATTAAATAAACAAAACATACAAAGAGAGCTAAACTATAGCTCCACAATTTCAGGCCACCACTTCTTCATTTCACTTCACAATAAAAAGTAAATGACCTGAATGCTCATAATTGGTCAGTCAATGATTGCATATGCAATGAAAACCAAAAATTTCATCCAAAAGTTCTGCAAAATATTGGAAGGACAAAAGAGGAGGCAGCAGAATGATAATTCCTAGGACCAAGTGTCAAGCCAACCGCATCAGCAGTTTGTCGATACCATTCTGCAGGGCACTCCTAGATTTCTGGTCAAAGGCAATTTCTTTAGCACAGGCCTTGACTACAAACCGGTTCTTTGCGACCTTGTTGCCAAATCTCTGTCCCTGCAATTGGCTGACCTTCCTGTTCTCTAGAACCCCTGCATCAAACAGCCAAATAAATAAACAAATAAGCATCCCAAATCTACCACAAGTAGCTGAAAGGGCTCAAAAGAAAAAGACCCACAAGACGATAAAACATAGCAATTGTACAAAAACCAACCATAGTAGCACAAAGAAATGTTGTATAGAATAACCACCAGCAAACACGACCCAAAACAAGATAACCTATATCAAAAATGGTATAAAATTAATACTTTATAGTAAAAGATGCTTCAAACGAGGATGACCCTTATCAGGATAAGGCACAAACAACACACAGAACAGAGAACAAGACATGAAAATAGAACACCCATATCAAGAAATGGTATAAAAAAGAATACTTTATAGTAAAAGATACACAAACTAGGATGACCCATATCAGGAAAAGCCACAAGCAACACACAGAATAGCGAACAAGACATGAAACAGGAACACCCATATCAAGAACATACCTGCTTAGAAGGAGAAGATGATAGAGGCAGGAGATAGCATTAGCAGAGGCCATATTGCAGAGAAGAAGAAGAATGTGTTTAGAGAGCTATGGGAAGCGTTTGTTTGTGAGTGGATAAGGAAGGGGATTGAGTGAAGAATGAGGAAGTTTGGGCAAGCATACAAAGAGAGACTAGGCTTACTAATATTGCATTTGTTTTGGAAGTTATTATTGCTTGAGAGGAGAGGAGAGGAGTTTCGAGAAGATTCTATCCCTTCCAGTAAACTGTTGAGACTTGAGAGAAAGCAAAAGGTTATTTAGTTATGCCAAACTTAAATTAATTATCGCAAAATATTTATAGCTAGTTATCTTTTTATTTTATATCTTTAATTAATTACAAAAATATATTATCTTCTAATTTTTCATTTATTATCATTATATTCATATATTATTATTAAGACACCGCACAACAATACTGTAAGACATCATATTTGTCTAATTTATTTATTTCACTCGATCCATGAGGCTGACTGAAAATTTTAACATAAGCGGAGAGGTTCTGGGAGATTTTTCGACATGTGGTAACGCAGACCTCCCCAATCCTTCCAAGCGATATCGTCATAATATATTCATATATTGTCATTAAGTAATTTAGCACTTTCAGAATACACTACTAGATTCATGCGATTTTAAACTATCAAAGATATTCATATAATATTATTATATACTTTGGGCTTTAACCATCACAATATATTCATTGATCACACAGATCTTTAATTTTAAGGTGGTAAAAAAGCATCTTAATTCATACCTGATACGATTTGTAATTATTTTGGGCCTACCTGGATATTTCGTAATTAGTATGAAATGGTCCACTTTAATTTAATTAGTTTAATTTTTGATCTATTTTGTGCAATTCTTCCAAATTTATATGCTTGATATCCAAATTAATTAAATGAAAAAGGACAAGATTACCCTTGAACTATTAGATTTGGTACAAGAATACCCTCTCGTTATTAACCTTCCGCTCCAAGATACCGCCGACGTCAATCTACTCCGCCTTAAATGCCCTTATTTTTAATGAAGAAATATTTAAATAATTGTTAAATATTTTATTTATTTTGGTTTTTTTTGTTTTTTTAATTTTTTCTTTTTTTAATTAACTAATTAATTCAAACTCAATCCCAAACTGATCCATCCACCTATTCTACCCGCTCCCATTTTGTATCCTCACCCAAATAATTCACTAGAAAAGAGAATTAGATAAGC
This sequence comes from Datura stramonium, assembly GCA_018107945.1. NCBI lineage: Eukaryota > Viridiplantae > Streptophyta > Magnoliopsida > Solanales > Solanaceae > Datura > Datura stramonium. Next base: position 360,530 of record JACEIK010000019.1, on the reverse strand, counting down.
AACAATTAGTCTCAGTACAAAGTATATGAATCCAATATATACATAAAAGCTTTGGAGTTTGTCTCATATACCTACTACCTCTCTAGGAAAATGTGAGATGGATACATAAAAAATTCTTTTGAAATTGGGACTCTTCAAGAACAAAAGAAAGAACATGAACAGAACAAAAGAAAGGACCACCATTGTAGAACTAATTTAAACTCAATAGAAAAGTGGCTCAGATTAGCCTAAAACCTTGTGAGAGACCATATCATCATAACTCATTCAAAGAGTTTAGGGTTAGGATTCAAGAATAAACTATTTGACAGCTTAAGAGGCAAAATGACAAATTGTGCCAAGTTTAAGGGGGATCTATGTATGTGGCCTTTTCCTTATTAGTGCCATATAAACATGACTATCTTCATCATCATCACCATAATTGGCATTTTTCCTATGAAAGAGTTGTTAATTTTTTTGTGTGACAAAGGTATAAAAGGAAGAAGAAGAAGATGGATCCTTCCGGGGTTCTTAAGTCTCTTATCTAGGGATTATTTGGGTGGGAGATATAAAATGGGAGCGGGTAGAATAGGTGGATGGATTCGAATTTGCATCCAACATATTCTTTGAGAACTTAATTATCCCTTTTCCATCTTCTAAATTTAGACTAGATTGGCCTCCCAATACCTCGAGAAAGAATTAAGAATGTGCAAATAAAGTACAACTACAGATGGATTCAAAACAAAAGCAATTAATTAATTAGAGGATACTAACAAGAATATGAAATTAAGATCGCATTTTATGTTCAACTTATAATCATTATTATGCATACAACAATAACAACAACACTCATGTCTCAATCCAAACAAGTCAAGAATATCTAACTATATATATGATAAAATTATGTATGCATATTCAGAAAATTCAAATGTATATTCACTTTCAAATCCATTAACTCTAGATCTTGATACCCCGAATACAATCAAAAAGATTTTCTTGCATAACCGATGAAGTATGTCTTGTTCGAAGACAACTTGTACACATCATCATTTAAATTCTTTTACATCTTTCGCGTGATTGCTCGTGGGCCGCTTGAAACCTGCTATTTCGTCCCACAACTTAGAATTTTCTTCGCCCTGAAAGCCTGGAAGGAAATTTGTCTCCGAACATAGAAACTCCAGCAATCCAGACCTATTTCCAAAATCAACACCACTTGTTTATTAGCACAAACAGCCGCCATCATTGCCTTTCTAGTTTTTGTTAAGGAGCAGGAATTACCTGCTTCATTTGCAATTTATTTGTCAATCCATAATTAGAGGATTGGTCTTTAAAAGGGGATAAAGTTTCTTGTAGAAAAGTAGTGCTCCTGCCCTTCTATGACAATTACGTGTGTCTATATATACATCAAAATTGTTTTGTTAGCAAGAAACCTAGTAAATTAATTTCCATTTAAGTACAAGCTTCTAAATTAGAGGAAAATAAGAACTTGGCCTTGATTCTACTTAAGAAGTGTGAAGTAGCATGCTAATTATTATTTTTCTATTTATGTTATATTCCATTTGGATCACGCCACTCTTGTTTTTTTGTAAAGTACATAAGCAATTCTAGTAGGAATTGCGCTCCTTAGATTATTTGGTTCAAAAGTTAAAGAAAAATCTTACATAAATTGTCCCACTAACAAACTATTTACAACACACGCCTTACTTCATACCCCTCAATTAATTGGGCGTAAAATACTTCTATACCGCAATCCTTCATGATACACCAGTGTATCCATATATCGCACATATGTCATCGAGGATGACCGCCTTTAAGAATACACCATATTTATTCAATTTATCTCTTTCAACTAATCGTACGAGACTCCGGACTCTGAAAAGTTTTAACATAAACAGTGAGATTCACATATTTTTGAGCGCACAGGCTCCTCAATCCTTCATGATACTGTCATAAGATATATCAATGTACCGTCATGGTATCAATGAAGAATACGTAATCCTTCATGAATACAATTCCTTAAACATGTATGATGCCATCACAATATATATATATACATATATATATATATATATATATATATATATATATATATATATATATGTATGTATATATCTATTACTACGTATACTTCATGACACCATCACAAGATACTATATACCTGGGTCAGATCTTATGTGTGAAAGATCTTCAATACATAATGCTAAGACAAATTATAATTATTTTTAACGATTGATATTTTAGATAATTAGTAGAAAATGATTCATTTTAACGCACTAGTTTAATTTTTTGATCTATTTTATGTACTTCCTTAGTTAATCACTTGGTTTGCAAAGGTAACCAATATTTTGAATGGAAAAAATTGAACGGCTAGCCAATTTTCGCCCTCCTATTTAAGTTATACTTAATTTTTAAAAATCATTTAATTTATAATTAATATTATTATTTTTTAACAACTCACTCAAATTGTTCAAGTTTTTGTTTGTATTTTGTTATTTTTGTGTAATTTATAACTTATTAATTAGCAATTTTTTTAAAATATATTTCGACTATGGCTTTAAATAGCAATCAAGCAGGGGTGGGCCCATATTGAATTCGTGTGCACTCTTTGGGCTATGAATTTGGACCTTGAATAGTTTAAAAACAATTCTGATCTTTCACAATTTACTACTATTCTTTTGGTTCCATTATTTATTTTAGTTTAGTTTAATCTCATTGTACAGCCTCATGCTTTTATATTCATAGATATTGGTCCATATTTGGATAATGATATCCTAGCCCATTGGGCTATAAGTTATAAATATGTTGAGCAGCCCATGTCAGGAGGAAGTTCAAAGGTTACATAAACATATTCAAATTATTATTTTCGGGAGTATCATATCTTAGTTATTTATTATTTCATTGTAGATCGCTTCAGAGAAAGATGTAATAATACCGCCATTTGGTAAGATATTAGCAATATTAGTTTAGTCATGCTTGCATAGTTATACGGCAGACTCTTGGCGCATCGCTTACTGGCGCTGTTGTAAATAACATTCACAAAATAAAATTGAGTATGTGAAAAAGGCTTTGAGGGGCAATTGTGTCTTTTAACCATGCTATCGATTGATAAAAATCATTGCATTGCTAATACAATGATTTTTGTATTAGTTATACACAGCTAATACCAAATATAGTATATAACTAACGCCTTACACATCCTGGCCAAATGACCCCCTTACTTAATTAAACTATAAATTCCTTATATTAAAACACATCTCGATTGAAGTTAACTAATGACAAAGGTGTTATCGAGTAGGAATAATATTTGACCAACTCAATATGAAGGTGTGTTTTTTATAAAAAAAGTGATAATTTAAATAGGTAAGAAAAATATTAAATAGTTAAGAAATAAAATTTTGCCAAAATGATAATTTAAACTTCATTATTAAACAAATTATAGCACCAAACCTTCACTATTAAAATTTGTTTAATCTTATTTTAATATTTTAAATAAATATTGTCCAACCAAAACTCTTGTCTATTGGTATTTGTGACTGAACATAAACGAAGGACAGACACCAATATATATTATTATCCTAAACTAAAAAGAATATGCTCTCTCGCAAGATAAAAATTAGAATATTATTATTACTTCTGTTTTATTTTAATGGGTAAAATAAAAATTTATATATATATTAAAAAAATATAATAATAATTTAATTAATATTACATTATTAACTTTTTAAAAATATTTTTAATTATGTGTTTATTTTTGTATTTTAATTAAATTACATGTTTTTTTTGTTTTTTTAAAATTAAAAATATAATTAATTATTTCGAAGGGAAAACATTTACACCACCAACCTAAACAAGAAAGAAATTATAATAAATAGCTCAACACCGAAAGTGACAGTGTCAGATCAAATTCCGATTCCGATGCAAAACTAAGCTTTCTTTAGAGAAGTTAAGGTGGTAATTTTAGCTCCCAACGGCGACGTTCCTGACGTCGACGTCCAACGTGTCATACCGGAGGAAAGAACCCGTTACCACAATAATCTCAGAAACCAGCACCACAAAATCTTTTCCGGCACACTGTTTATTTTCCACCGTCGGATTTTCCGTTTCCGGTCCGTTAGACCATAGTACATGTTTCAATAAACTTTCCCTTCTTTCACCGACGAATCGATCGGCGACGAAGTCTTCGGGTCGTAATAAAATTTTCGGATCTTTCTGTCGCAAATGGTTGGTACCGTATAACATTTCACCCTTTTTCACTTCAAACGGCGTCGTGATACGATCGTGAGGTTGCGCTTGGCTCTTCCGTATTGTGAAGCTACCGGGGATCAATTGTAAAGCCCGTATACTACTGATTTCATCAACGGCATTTTCTCCATTGCCGACATCGTGATCTTCCCGCCGGCGGATTTTACTTCGGATCGGATCTCGTTTGCTAAACGGGTATGGAGCTCCGCCCCTGCTTTCGCGATCGATTTGAGCATAGTGGGGAAGAAAATCTTCATCCCACCAAAGGAATTGAAGCAGGTAGCGAAGAGAAGATTATGACAAGCTTCTTCTCGTGAAATGCCGAGTTTTTCAGCTTCGTCGAGTACAGTGGTGGAGCTTTCGTAGAAGTTAAAAATCGTAGAGTCTCTGATAATTCACCAGAGCCGGCGGTAACCGGAGTATGGAGGATAAGGTCGTTCAGAACCTCGAAGACCAAGACTGACTACTGGATGAAGTTGAAACAACACCCATTTTCCGATCAACGTCGGAGCATCAGTTCCGAGCTTAGTCTCAACTGGGTTTGCTCCGTACAGTGATTTAGCTAAGAAATTAAACGCAGCTTGATCATTACCGGAGTTTAAATCAGCTTTACCTTTTTCCGCCAGCTCCTTGTCTAGTTTTTCGGTGAGCTCTGTATAGCTTTCATGGACTTAGGTATTACGTGATCACGACGGGAATGAAAGAAGGAAGAAGAGTAATTTTTCCAATTTTTCATGTTTGGTCTATTAGTTCAGATAGGAAAGAACAGCTGTAACCGCCAGTAGTCTAGTCACGCATGAAAGTTCCGGTGAAAAGGTCCTTTCTTTTCGACCTTTAGAAACATCGTGCGACCGGAAAACTCTTGCCGTCAAGCAAAACGACAACGTTAGGGTTGGGAGAAATGAAGGGTCCCGGTGGCATATTGGTTCTGAATACAGTAGATTGGTATTTCTGTACTCTTGAGTTGAAGAACTCGTTTTTCCTTTGATTGTAAAAGTAATCGAGCCTGTCTTTCCATGGACTAAATCACCGGCAAGCCATAGTTCCGGAATCTTGCGATCGGTAATTTTGTGGAGTTGGGTTACGGTGGCTGCTGGTTTTTCCGATAAAGAAACAGTAATGGGAGGAAGTGTAAAGTATTTTGATGATGATGGAAACTGCTGATGAAGAGAATGGAGAGGAAGTGAAGAAAATGAAGTTAATGCTATTGCCATTGTTGCAAAGTAAGTTTTATTCTTTTTGATAAAAATGAAGTGAGATATTGAGAATGATGATATTTGGATGAAGTTTAGTGGGAATAGTAAAGATTGATATATACCAACATGTTGTGTATATTGGTGGGATGATTGGATCTCTTTCTTCTCAAATACATGTCAGTAGATCAAGGCTCATTCACATTGTTCCATAACAGATCCACACTAATTTTTCAATATCAAAATTATACACGTAATACGGTAAGCCGAGTCACGTTACTCAAAATTATCTATTAAACTATTTATACAATCTAAATCCATCCGATTCATGATCAACCCATAATGAATTTTATAATACGCAATTTAAATTACTAATTTTCACGAGGATATCAATATTAGGTAAAAATGAATAATTTATAATTATACATTATATATCAAAATATTTATAAATTCTTATAGCCTTAAATATATTAAAGTACTAAATTATAGAGTTATCAAATTAAAAATAAATATTTTCTCCATATAAACAAATATTCTCTATATATAATTTCACGTGCATAATAAAGAAATTGGAAAGAAAGATTCAAAGAGATTGTAATAGTTGAAGTGAAAGCTGGTGATTGTGTATCACATGGCTAAATACAAAAGATTGAGTAGTATTTCTTCCTCTTAATAATATGATTTTAAAAAATAATATTTATAATAAATTTTAAAATTATAAAGCATTTAATTTTAAAAATAATCAATTCAACTTTCAAAACAAGTATTCAAGACGTAAGAAATAGAAATTACTGCAAAATAGGTTTGACAATGTATCACACTATATATTCAATAAATTGTACTTTTGAGGTTTCAAAGTGTAGTGTGAGTGTTCAATTTGTATACTCAAATTCAATTTTATTAGGCAAAACTACAATATTAGATATATTAATAATAAAGATTAGATACTAAAGATCTATAAATTAACATGGACAGAATCCAAAAATAAGATCAACAAAGGGGCAAAGCTTAGCAATCCAATCTTTTAGAATCTTGAATATAGTGGAGAACCTCATAAGATAAACCTCTTTTGTTTTATTTAATTATTTATTACTATTATAAGTCTATAAGATAATTTTCCTGATTTAATTTATTTTTTTGATAATTTTTTATTAAAAAATCATAAAATTAAAAAACAAAAAAAACCAAAATAAATAAAAAAATTAAAAATATTTTTAATTTAAAATTATAAAATTTATTTTTTTTTTTTTTTTAAAATTGCATAAATAAATTAAAACGAAGGTAGTATGAGTTCAAAATCATTTTGGAGGTTCAAATTCTGACGGCTGTCTTATTATTTTTCCTTTCTTTATTAGAATAGACTCTGCTAATGGAGAGTGACATGTCTTCTGTCCTCTTTTGCATTTTGATTAAGTACTTTTACTTTTATTTGGTTTATTCTTTCAAATTCCAATTTGACACATTGAATTTTTTATTTTTTCATAAAATTAAAAAACAAAAAAAATAATATATTATTAAATTAAATATTTATATTAAAATTAATTACAGTGGACTACGTAATATATAATCAAAGGGTTCAAGCAATTTCAATATCTTGATACAGAATAAAAAATAAAGCACACACATATAAAATTGACCTGAATATCATTTTCTGCTAAAGAGAATAATAAGAAAATGAGCTCATATCATCAAAGATTGCGATGGTTAAAGAACATTCCTTCATTTTTAATTAAAGATTGACTAACTTAAATAATTGCTTGTCTTTGGATAGCAAAACACTTTACTTCAAAATAGACTTTTCAACACAAATTCAAATCATCAAATTCCAAAATAAATAATGAACACCAAAATAGAAAAATAAAATAAAAAAAGATGAGAGGGACTTGGATATTTGGTGCTTTAGATATCACAGAACCGCACTGCGACAATGCATCTAAATTTCACAATAAAATAGAGACCATGGCGCCTGTGGCTCAGATCTTGCATTTCTTTCCATCCATTCTAAGATTAAATTTAATGTAGCCTACCTCGATACCTATCAAGCAATGGCGCTGATGATATTTCTTATTAAATTAATTTGGAAACACGCAAACAAACACACCACAGTTAAAAAAATTAAAAATATTATAGGAACCATTTAATAGTGCGCCCATGTTTAAAGTCTGCACTACTCTTGTAGGGCCCTGAAAGTCATGGTTATATTTTGCCACTATTATGATATACCGGCCAATAGCACTATTCTGTTTTGTGTGATTTTTAATTTTTTATTAGTAAGTCAATTTTTTTATAAAGTGTGTGTTGTGTGTGTGTTATTTTCTATTCAGCATATGATCTCTCTATTCTTCTAGTGCTGCATTATTTGGAATAGAAAAATAACACCAATTATCTATCAAACAACTTTTCAACTTTTATTACTTAAAGAATATTTTCTTCTTTCTAATTCAAGAAATCGGAGATCGGATGTTAATGTTACACATCGTATTAAAATTGGATAGATGAAGCTAGAGGCTCACACACTGTCTTGTGTGATAAGAATGCCATCAAGCTGTAAAGGTAAGTTTTATAAAATGGTACTAAATCAACTATGTGTATGGGGGTGGGGTGGGGCGTGGGGTTAACCGGCTTGTAACTCGTACGGGCCCGTAAGACGAAAATAGTAAAAATAAGGATTCAAGATAGATGTGAACATACTAGAAAGATAGCACTTAACGGTGATAATTTTATTGTCTGGAAATGGGCCTCTATGAAGGACAAGATAAAGGAGACGAGACTCGTGATAATTTGTAAATGCGAAGAGTGGAGACGCAAACGCCCAATGAGTGAGTGAGTGGTTAGCTATAGCGAGAATGAAGGGAAAGATGGCGTGACAAAGCAAGTGACAGACAGAGACAGACCGTATGGCTCACCTACATATCACCAGCGCACTTGACCCTGTGACAGTGAAGACTAAAGTCCAAGATTCTATAATCAAGTGTTGTCTAGTTTTTATCGCATTGCTTTATTTGTTCTCCTACCATCTTGCTCTTTAATTGTAGTGTCTCATTGATTTCAATTATCATATTATTTCGTTGCTGCGACTGCTCTCCTCCTCCATTTGTTTTTAGTATGCCTTCTTCAATATTGTATTTGTTTTTCATATTTGATTTTTGATATGTTATACCAGAAAGCCGAGTCTATCGTAAATAAACTCTACCTTCTCAAGGCAGAGTAAGACCGCATATACACCATCCTCTCCAGCATCTAATTATGGAATTACTACTCCCTCCATCCATCTATTCTCACTTTTACTGGTATTTTTAATATGTATTCACTTTTGCTTTTTGCTCAATTTAGAAATTAAAAATATTTATCACTTATTTTCTAATTAACTATCAACTATCTCCTAATGCATTTTCAAAACATGAATTTATTATATTCAAGAGCGAATAAGAAATGTCATTCTATTTATCAAGCTTCTTAAAGACGTGTAAAATCAATACAAGACAAATAAAGATTTACGGACAGAGTAATTATTTAATAGCGCTACTAAGATTCGAATTCATTCAACTCTTAAATTTTAAACTTTTGAACTGGGAGATCAACGCAGAATGTTGTGTTATACCTTTATTATTAACTATAGTCATCTCCCAATGCATTTTCCAAAACATGAATTTATTATATTCAGCAGGGTGATACAAGAAAATGTCATTCTATTTATTGCTTCTAAAGGACATGTAAAATCAATGACAAATAAAGATGGATGGACAGAAAAGATATTTATACCGTCAAGATTCGAATTCATTCAACTCTTTAAATTTTAAACTTTGAAATCGAGGAGATCAACGGTAATGTGTACATCATATTAAAATGGGATAGTCAAGGAAGGCTCACATATGATCTTGCGTGATAAGATGTGTCATCAATCAGAAATGTGAAGTTTATGAAAGCTGACATTAAACCAATCTGTGTTGTGGCCGGGCGAGGTTAACTTGGGCTTTAGGAATAGGGTGTGCAAATTAATCCAACCAATAAACACCGATAATTGAGTTATTGATTGGCTGATTTGGGGTTGGTTTCAATCGCTGATTATCGATTTACTATCCCAAGTTATTGAATTATTGGTTCTAAGTATTGGTTTGATCATTTTTTTAATCTGCAAGCAATGTATAACCCGATAATAATTTAATAAATTATAATTTTAGCCTTCAATATATGAAGTATCCAAACAAAAAGATGAAATGTGTCGATAAAAGTGAAGCGACTGCTTAATCTAAATTAAAAGTTGATTGGTTTTAGTTGAGCTAGTTCTATATGCTTTTCTTTCACCCATTTTTTTTCAAATTCAACATACTTACTTAATATTATAAGATTTTTCATGTGAGATCTTACCGCAACTCAATAACCGAACAAATAACGAATAATAACCACCAATCAATAACCGATTAACCAATATCTTAACAGTTCTTTAACGATTTAGCATGTCTGTAAATCGAAAACCGATGGGCAAACCGGAGTAACTTTCAAACCAAACCGACCGATACACAAGAACTCGTATATCCGTAAGATGGAAATAGTAAAACGTAGGATGTTGAGATAAACGTGTGAACATACTAAGAAAGATAGCACTAGATCGAAGATATACGGACAAGCGGAGTAGCCCAGAGTGGACAAGATAAAGCGGAGACGAGACCGGTACGGTTTGAACATGGGAAGAGGAGACGCGGTAAACACCCAAACGAGGCGGTTGGCTATAGTGAGAATCGAGGAAAGAAAGAGCTATAATTGTTTGGTCGAACTTCTCAAATCAGCCTATTTTGAGAAGTGCTTTTTTTAATAAGGTTTATCAAAAAGCACTTTTGATGAGAAGCAATTTGTGTTTGGTCAATAAATCTAAACACTTTTGAGTAAAGAATTAAATACACTGCTCAAAACCGTTTCCTAAGTGTATTTTTCAAAGATTTTTTCAAATAATGCTGAGAACTACTTTTTAAACTTCAAAACGCCATACCCCATAAAGCACTTTTTTCTCCCAAAAATTTGGCCAAACACCAATTTTTTTAAATACACACTTTTCGTAAAAGCAACACTTCGCCCTGCAAGCTTGGTGACTAGACTAAAAAAGTATTAGGGAGAGGTGATTAGACAGGATATGACTCACCTACACATCATCGAAGACTTAACCCTAGATAGGAAGATTTTGAGGTCCAAGATTCGTAGGTAATCGAAAGTGTTGCTCCAGTTTCCTTATCAGTATTGTGTTTATTACACTTATAATCTGCTCTTTAATTTTAGTGTCTCATCGGGACCAATTATCATTATTTTTGTCATAATCGCTCTCCTCTCTATTTGTTTTTAGTATGGATTCTTCAATATTGTATTTGTTTTTTCATACTTGATTTTTGATAAGTTATACTGTGAAAGCCAAGAATCTTCTAAAACAACCGCTCTACCTTCTCAAGTAGAGGGTGCTGCATACACACCATCCTCTCCATACTCCAATTGTGGAATTACACGGGGTATGTTGTTGTTGTTGTAGTACTTTCATCTTCTATCCACTATGATAGCATGAATCAAACTTAAGTTTCTAACACAATATCCATTCAAACAATTTATCACATACAAATATTAATGAAATAATTCAATCACTATTAACTTAAAACGAATATGATACATTCAGAAATCAGTTATTCACCTGTATCTTAACTATTAAAGGTTAAGAGAAGAGAAGATAATATGCATGTGAGTAGTCATTTATTGTAGATGCATACAAGGTAAACATACTTAAGAAGAATATAAAAATAATGTTAGACTTGCTGCTGGATTAGCAAAGATGAATACGTAAGTTCAACCCCAAACCAAATATTGCTCTTGGGAAAGAATGTCAAGAAAAATGGCTGCACCCTGAGCTGGTTACTCTGTAATTTGCAGAAGCATTAGGCAATCGTCATGTATTAGCTGCTAAATAACAGAATAAATTAATTATAAGTGATTAGAATAATTTGAGACCAAAATGTGCAGAAGTTGAACAGAATATGTGAAGTGTCTAATACCAGTCTATCATTGGTAACCATCTTGCGATTCCAATTGTTCATTTGAAATGGCTAAATATTTCTTTTTCATCTCAACGGCTGTGATATCTGGAAGGAAGAAACAAACAGATTCAACTGTTACATGAAGACCCCAAGAGAACACTCACTCGTCAAGGAACAAGAAAATACGGGTAAGACCTACTTTGGATCATATACACATTAAGGAAAAGAATGAGAAAGGCAAGGAATCTATAGTTTTGAACATGATTTCCGTATACTGTTTTGGATCAGTTATGAGAAGAAAGAGTAAGAAAAAGTCCATTCGAACAAGCACACAGAGAAGAACTAATGTACTATTTAAGATATCAACTTGAATCATTGTCGATGAGCTAATGGGATAATCTTTATTTGTCAATCAAAAGAACCACTTGTTTACTTTCCGTATTAGTAGAAGCTTTTTTCTTTTTCTGTCCACACCATCCAAAGATTCGTATACCAAAATGACCATTATAAACTGTCAGTCCTCTACTTGAATAATTTGAACAATTTTGTACAAAGCTTTTATGGTAGTGAAAATTGGCAAATAATTATCAACTGGAAAATTAAAATCAGTATAACTTTTTTAAATGACAGAAAGATAAAGCAGAAAATGAGGTGGAATTGAGAGACGATAACTAATTTAAAAACAAAACATTTTAATCTCACCTCGTACAGGATAGATTGAGTTGTAGTGAACCTGCCCAAAAGCTCAAGAAGATAATCAAATAACGGGAGTTCATATACAAGAGTCATCCCAACTTTGTTAAAATTGAAGAGAAACAACAATTAGGACCAATCTCATATGAACTCCCTTTCATGATTTTGACCAAGTAATGATGATAAGGATCACTCAGAATTGTTTGATATATTCTAAGAGAAAGGGATGATCTCCCTTTCAGACTGCACAACGGGACTAAATGACTCCACCCACCACCCAAAGGAGAACCGAAATATTTCTGTTCTTCATCAACAAGTCTGCAAAATGTTCATTTGTTCTTAAATCTAAGCTTGAAATTAAAATTTCACAAGAAGAAAAAAAGGAACGCCTAAAACGAAAGCATACTATTTTGTTATTGTAGATACAAGTCTTGGGATCTTGACTAACCATAGACCACGGAGGACAGTAGAATCCAGAATCACATATTTAGAATGTTGATGCAGCTAAGACACAGCTCTAAATTCAAGCCAAGGCTAACATCAGAGTTAAGGTCAACATAACTATTCAATGTTTCTCCAATCTATGCACTCAATGTAAGTAGTTGTCCCACCTAGAGAAATTAGTGAAGTTTCAAAATAGGATTCAATAGTGTGATTAGCTAATAGAATATACATGCATTGGAACAGCAGATAAGGATAAATAAATCACTAGTTTTCTAGACTGAGTAACGACAAGGTGTGGTGGCCAGCAACACAAGTCTTAGAGTAGCAGCGGAATTACTTAGATGATAAGTAATACGTTCAAAGCTGCAGCTGGTAGTAACAGGAATAGAATAAAATTGAAATTTACGAACGAGAATACTTCTTGTACCTCGTTCAGACTTTTGAATGGTGGGAAGTATCTCAATGTAGCAGGTATCTCTGAAAGATGTTATGGACCAATATTTTACACCATACTGCAGTGAATAGTTGAGAAAGTCAGATTTTATAAACTTCTCGACTCTTTTAGCAAACTACAACCAAATACCCCACTTTTCAACAGGAAAAATAAACAAGCCCCAATAGATTGATTTCACCAAAGAAAATGGTGTTATAGGATTAAATTTGAGCAAGCAATAAAACCACATTAGACTCCAAACACCTCTTTGCAACACCCTAACATGATTTTCACAAAATGCTCCATAAATGCGAGAAAAAAAGAAATTATTCTAAGCTTTCAACTGATATTTGATGATCATTTTCATTTTGTTGATAAAACAAGAATGTGCCAGTGGTGTTAAGAGGATATGCAGTTTTTGGGTTCCTGGCTATTTTAATTATTGGGTGCAAGTTTTTTGAACAGCTTCACCCCCTTGTGTTAGCCTTGGATATGATATGTCAGAATTTTAAAAGAGAAAGACGCTTAGAGTGCCTCTCCTCCCCGCTCCAAATTCTCGCTTCCACCAGAGAATAAGAGAAATAAAAATAGAAAGAAAGGAACAATGAGCAGTAGAGAGATAGGCCAGAAACTTACAGAATCAGAAGCTGCTTGTAGAGTTACATGATCACCCCACTGTCCCTGATTTCATTTATAAAGTAGAGATTTCATAAAGCAATCCATGCAATGATATTAATTCAGAACAGTTGAAGAGATACTTGACATCTTTGTTCAGGTAATCATGATAGGCCATGGGAACATATCCGTCGTATATCTCTGGGCATGACTTGAGCTGAAAAATCCAAAAAAAAAAAAAAAAAGATACCATTATTGTGGAAACAAGAATGACAAGAAGTAGGTTTGCTTATATATAATGTGAAGCTTTTTACAGACCTGATTCACAACTTGCTGTCTGACAAATTTGTGATGCTCAGGGGTGCGGTAAAATTGATCTGACAAAGCACGAAACTAGAACAATGCATGTTCTACCAATCAGAAGTGAAAATGGCTCTTCATATCAAAAGTAAATGAAACAGTTAGGTGGGACAACAAGATTGTGATTAAGATGATACCCCTTCAGTCCCAGCTGAATTTCTTTATTACTATTAACTTGAGATTCATCAATGATACATTATGAAAAAGTCTGTTATGGTGGGTACTTTACAAGAAAGGACCCATCAAACATATAGATGTTATTATAAAGAATATGAACGAGTAAGCAGTCATGCAATGTCATAAAGGACATGCATGAAGGAGCAGTCATATTACGTGAATAGATGAAATGCAAAAGAATTTTCTATAAATGTTGATTTTACACCAGGGTTTGCATTTCGCCATTGTTTACCCTACCATAAAAAGGAGTCAACCATAATATAGAGAGAATCGCGCCTATTATATGCAGATGATACTATCCATGAAACTATGGAGGGAGACCATCAGAAGCTGGATTTATGGAGAAGAACTTTAGAGACTAAATGTTTTAGGATAAATAGAAATAAAACAGAATATATATAATTTTAGCTCGTATAAGAGGGTGAAGGTGAAGTAAAGACAGAATTTAGCTTCTAAATGCTGAATGAATAGCTACACTGATTTTTCCAACAAACATTCGACATAGATTCATGAGAAGGAAAAAAAAAGATACACGATAGATGCAGACCATGACATAGAAAAGTAGGATGTTTGAAATGGGAGGTTGCACCCTGAGTATGTTCAACTTAGCTTTTAGATGCCGACCACAGCTAGACTGGATTTTCCAGGAAATGACATGATAGATGCAGATATGACATATAGAATTAAAACAACTTGAGTACTATAAGATACAGAAATACTTATCAAAGTAAAGTTTTATAGTGGCGATACCACCAACATCATATGATGTAAATATTGGTCTTTAAGGCGAATATATTCCCATAATCATCATCAGACACGGAGATGTTAAGAAAGATATTCCTTCCTACAATATTAGAAAAGTAAAAGTAACCACACATCTGACAAATAGTGCACGTAGCACACATAAAGGATAATTAGGTGAAGGTCGCCACTCCGCCTGAGATGGCTTGGCCATGTCCAACGTTGACTTCAGATGCCCCCGAGCGATATGTAAACATTTCAATGATTCAAAGGAGGGAACTTAAAAGGGATGAGGTAGACTAAAATACACAGGGAAGGAAGATGTCTAAAAGGCCTAACATCCTTGGAATCAATATACATAGCTAAGAATTGAAACAATGTAAGCAAAAGATTCATGTAGGTGATATCATTTAGTTGGAATACAAGTTTAGCTATGTTGTTCCACTTTCAGGTCTTGCTAATAATTTGGTTAAAGACTGGTATGACAATGCAGAAGTAAGTGGAAGATTTAGAGAAGCACTAGCATGTATGAGCAAAGTAGTATAAGAACGATTTGAGCCTAATAAGTTAGATGGTTACAGACGATTGGATATAGCTGCCACTGATGTTCTTCGATGGAGGTGTAGTTGATTGAATGATGAACTTGAGATTTGATTGATGAATGAACATGAGATTCATCATAAACTATTTTAGACTAATGGGTTTATATCAAAAGAAAAATATATAAGGAATATTCAGAGCATCAAATAGATATAAGCTTAAATAAGGTGAGCATTCTTTTTTAATATCAAATATTAGATATGAGCTAGTCATGTGAGCATTCTTGTTATGCAAAGTGCTCAAACAGTTACTAACTGATTCCCACCTGAGTATTCATTATTTATCTACTTCTTAAATACATAACTTGCAACCCTTCAAAATTGACCTAACATAACCTTAGCTTTAACATCCCCAACCGCATCACTTCTCCTTTTTTGATAAGGCTGCATCACGTCTCCTTATCAGATAGATCTTTTCTGTTTCTGCATCGACTTTGACTAATGTTTAGCATTTGTCTAGTGTAAGAAGAAAATGACGTATGGATATCAAAGGTAAAAGATACAGACTTGTGTGAATTGTAGCACCGAAAACTAGACCTTATGGGAAAAGTGGTGAGACCAAATCATGTTCCTATTATTCCGAACTTCGGGTTTTTCAGGGGCAGATATAGCTAATAACACTTAACTTTCTAGGTTGGTTCCAACTTCTAAATTAAGATTCCATATTGCAACCGCATAGCATCCCAAAACCATATGAGATGGCTTTCTTGGGTGGAGCTTCTTAACCAGATGTAAGATGCACCGTCTTTCCGCATCTATTCTTCCATAGATGCCCACGATAAGTGCTTGCATGATAGTACTGTTACATAGTTTGTTAAAATTGGGATTAGAAGTTAGTAACTCCCATACAGAAGCTATTTACATTAACTTATGGGTCAGTTAGTCTTCATTTGGACAACTTAAAAATAGTCTTGTTTCCTAATAGTGAATATTTGTTGTTCCATCTCTCATTCTTTTATCTACATTGTATAACTCAAGAAATTTATAAAAAATAAAAAGACAACCTTAAACTTCTTTAACTCGAAGTTATTACTTTATGTCTAAAGAATTCAAAATAATAAACCTGTCATCCTCTTTCAAGAACCAAAGAAAACCACAGATATCCTCAACTCTCTTGTAAATAATTGTGCCAGGGAAGATATTGACTTTCATTGAAAAAGAATTGAATGATGAATGTAGGAGACCTAACCTGACAATTCCCATCGCCTTGAACTTTAAATTCGACTAGTTCATAAACCTGTAATCTGTAGAAATAAACAAACTTCTGCACCTTAAACAAAAGAATGACAAAGAAGAGAAACAAATAGGGATCACACTCACAAATTCTTCTGGCACATACTCCCTCTATTTCATTTTTTGCGATAGTATTTAACTAGCTACGAAGTATAAGATATCCATTTGACGTATATAATATTATTATTGAATGATGGAGGAGAATATTGCTGAGGCTAAAAAGAGCAAAACACATCAAAATACAAATACAAGAGCTAATAAATTCGATTCTTCAACAAAGCCTGTCCTGGGAAATGGGTTGTGGAGATTTGGGGTGGAGGTCCAATCACTACGGAGAGGGTGATAGTAGATAAATATGGGTGATAGGCTGGGGCTGATAACTAATGATATCACGTTGGCGTTTGGGTGTGGAGTTGGGAGGAATGTCATGAAGGGATGGGGTAGATTTTTATGAGAACATCTATTTCAATTTTCAGGTAGGGAATGAGAAAAGAGTCAGTTTTTGGGGAAAATGTTTGTGAGGAGACATCTTACTAAAAGACTAGTTTCCGAGCATTTATAGGCATCATGTCGAAAGGAGGCGGTAATCCAGCAGATATGGGGGGACATAAGAGGAAGAAACGTTTTAGGATTAGAGGTACAGCAGGGATTTCCAGGATTGGGAGGTCAATGAGTTTCAAAGGATGTTGGCACTACTCCATCATCATTGTGAGCTGGTTGATATACTCGATACATTGAGATGGAAGCAGGGGAACAATTGTGTATTTATGTTAAGTCCTTTTATGAGAAGCTTTTGATGAGGCAGAGGAGACTTCTTCCAGTAAAGGCGATTTTGGATTCCTGAGGTGCCGAGGAAGATGTGCTTTTTCACATGGTTAGCTGCTAGAGGGGTGATCTTGACGGCGAAAAATCTTAGGAAAAAGAAGATTGTTTGCATGATCTGGTGTTACTTATGCAAGGAGGTTGAAGAAGATGTAGATCATCTTCATACTGGCGCCTGATACGAGACTGTAGGGATATATGAATGGTTGTATGTTTTAGGCGATGTCTAAATTCAGAAGGACCTGTTGTTTTGCTGGAAGGCCGAAAGAAGTAGGAAAAAATGGAGGGCATGGATGTTGTGGTATTGATTTGGATCATTTGGAGAGAGAGAAACAAGAGGGCTTTCTCAAGGGGTAGAAATGAGTTTTGGGCAGTTGGGGAGTAGTCTTCGTCCCTTATTTATTTTTGGTGCACCCACATGTAGTCTTGGTTGTATAGAGGACGAAAATTTTTGTAAAGAACCATATATGTTTGTAGATTCTTTACTTAGATATACTTCTTGTATACAGCCATTTTGGCCTTGTGATTAATGGTGAAACTGTTTACCTGATTAAAAAATTAGATTCTGTAACTTGTGAAAGTTGTATAGAAATACAATAATGATGCAAATATTTTGGAACATCCAGAAACAGAAAAAAGTTCCGTATAAACTGGTTCAGAGTGAGTTAAAGTTACAACCTCCCTTTGTTTCAAAAGAATGAAGGAATACAAGAGTCAGCTCCATCTAATTTTCAGTCTCAACTAGAAAATCGAGTTCTTAATTTTTTAATATAAAAATTTATACAGACTCCCATGAAGGAGTTGGTGAGGTTCGGAAAGAAGGGAAGCTTAGTCCCCCGATACTATAAATTACAACTTTTTCTAGTTTAAAATATTTTTTGGAATTATTAAAAAGTTATATTAAAAAAAAAGTTGTTTGACTTCCTAAATAACAATAGAGTAATAAAAAGCAGAACAGAGGGAGTATTTCTTTCCAGTTTGTTCTTTTCCTATTATTTTCTCCTTTTTGATAGGTACTTACATTATTTAATTTGTTTAAATTTAACAGTTGCAAGAATTATTCCTACCATCAAATGACGAATCCTTAAAGAATGTGAAACAATGTGATATTTATGTTTTACCAAAATATAATTTGTTGATCAGCATCTTATCAAAAGGGGAGAGGTAAATTCTAGAGCAAAAATTAATGTTGCAAGGCTTATACAGCCAGCATAAGGTTTGTATATGTTTGAACTGACATTCACGCTCTCTTCCAACAAAGAAATTGTATAATACCGGTCAAGAAGTCTTTGATGGATCTAAGGTTGCCTCATCAATTGATGGTCTACTGATTCTAGGAATGTGCTGCAAAGGCAATTATAGAAGTTGCATGAGCATAATGGCAAAAATTTCAAGAGGCACACCTAAGTTAAGAGACATAAACAAGTATATTTCTCAAGTGTCTACAGAGAATGATGATTAACCACAATGAGACATGTCTCCAACTACTTCTGGCACATAAATCCCGATGTTTCAGATAAATCTTAGTTGCTAACTCATTATACATATGAACATAGAATGCTTACAGGAATTGGACTCATCTGGGTTCAATCAAGCTCTCTACTAATTATCAAGATCGTATTCATCCGCCAACTCAAGTGAATACGACCAGTCCTCCCGTATATGACTCTTCTCCTGGGCTAGAGCATGAAGTGGAAGCTCCACTGCTTCTCTTCATCACAGTGCTCTTCTCCTGGAAATTATAACATTGATAGTCAGAATAATTAATCCAAGAACTACAGTTAGAAAGTTGGAAAAAGCAAACACTTCTAATACCAATATTGTAGTTTCCCATAGGTTGACTAAACCAGTCTTGTGGATAAAAATGTGTTTGTGTATGTTCTGCCATTTGATGGAGAATTGAATGTGGTTCAGCGACTGAAAGCTGAGACAGTTCTTCCTGGAGACACTGCGCATTGAAATTGTGATTTTCCCTACAGATTCTGTACTAAATGATCACCTTGAAGTAATGATCCTGATAGTAATCTACGCTGTTTTGGGGCATGGCACCACTATATGCACAGTTAGAATAGGGATCACTGTCAAACAACTGAAGACCCTAATCGTGGACAACATCTGATCTTGACTCGTATGCATCATCTGAACAATTTTATTTTTTATCAGATGAAAGCATGCAACAAGGAATACTGATGATTATCACTGCATAGCAGTTAGGAATGATAAAAAGAGCAAGTCAATAATCTGTGCCCGAGACGCAGAACATCCATTTCCCCGAACCAACTTAGTACAAGAGCAGTGCAAAAACTAATGTATCAGCTGCTTAGATAAGTAATAACACATTTGCGTTTTCTTTTTCAAATGATCTAAAATGGAATCAACTAAAATTAAAAGGTACTCACACAATTGCTTACAAGTGCCTGCAGATTATGATAGCAATATGATCGTTTCATAGTTAGTTAGGTACAAAATTAGAATCCACATTCAAGCTTGTGAACCATGAATTAGGTGTACCTACTTTTTCTGCTGTGGTATTCATGTGTGGGCCCTTAACAATTCTTTTGTAATGGTCATACAAAACCAGAAAGGTAGACTCTCTTTGAAAATCATCTCACAACACCAGCATCTATAGACAACACTTTTGAAGAAAAGAGAAAATGGCATGTGAAATTAAAAAATGCAATGCCAGGTGTTCAGGCGCACCTTGGCAAAATCCTTCCATGGGTATACTTCTAACCTAACAAACTTATGCAGACCTAAAGTCACAAACCAAAAAGTGTCCCCTTAACAATTTAAACTTTAGATGAGGCAGTCATGCAATTCAAATAAACAACCCAAACCTCTAAACTAGCTTATCAATGCCAGGTAGATTAGTATTTAGTTAATTCCATTTTAGTCATTTAAAACACACATAAATAGACAGAGCAAGCTCCAGTTCACTGCACCATCAGTTCTTTTTCTTTCCCTTGATACCCCATATGTAATTACTACTTACTTCAGGATGGCTTTTCAATTATTAAGTGATCAAATGCCAACACACAGGTCTTGGCGATGAAGTGACAAGATATCACTAGTGCCAATGGATCTATCAGATTGGGTTGAAGAAAGAACTGAAAATAAGCAGTTTAAAGATTAAAGGAAGAAAAACAACACATAACACAATCTCAATCAATCACAACAACTTATGACAACTCCATCTGTATTTCACCTACAAATAACCTCTTCCTCTTTTTCTTTCAGATTTGGTGATTACACACTCCTATAGGAATGTGCGGAAAGCAACACAAAACAGTAGATACACAAACAGAGAGCAAATTAAAGCCGCAATCTCAATCAATCACAACAAGTTTTGATCAACACGATCCATTTCAAACAGATTTCATCACCTGCTTACACACTCCTATAGGAATGCGCGCAAAAAGCAACACAAAACAGTACATACACCTACAGAGAGCAAATAAAAGCCACAATCTGAATCAATCACAACAAATTCTGATCAACCTGATCCATTTCAAACAGATTCATCACCTGATTACACACTTCTACAACAAATGAACAAAATAACTCATACACTCACCGTTACTTCACCACGAACGCACATGGAGCACTCGGAATAAAGCACACAAAACACACTCATTTTCATCTAACTCATAAAATCACAAAAAAAAATCTCGTTTAACTTACAGTTGATTCCGGCCGATCCAAATTGCAGCAACTCGTTCAACTGAGGAAGAAGAATGCTGTGAAAAAACAACAAAACGTATTCGAAAAGCCACAAATAATAATAATGCAGTATATGGATGGCGAAAAATGCTTGATGATTGGGGGAAGTGGAGAAGGACGATGTCACGAGGTGTGTGTGTGTGTGAGAGAGAGAGAGAGAGGAAATGGGATGACTGGAAATGGAATCCAAAATTCTGCAAATGCACCTCTTTCTGACTTCTCAGTCCTCAGCCCCTTCTTTTGGAATTTTTTCTCAATGCAACGCCGCTCCTCAAGCCGTTTTTCCTTTAAATATAAAAAATATTAATGCTAAGTAAAGAAGAAATTTGAGAGAAGATTATAAATAAATAAAAAATTAATTTTATTTTGATTTCTCATTAATTCGGATTTTACTAAATTAAAATTTACGCATTGTAATATTTGGATAGTGTTTTCGATAGAAATTTTTTATTTCTTAAAGTTCCAACTAAAAATATTTGATTGGAAAATTAAAAAATTAATTATTTCACTGCACCATGGATATAACTCATGTAATTAAAATTGTGATCATCTTAAATTAAAGATACACAGAATATATTAAAATATTTTTTTAATATTATAATGTAAATATGCAACGTAGCCGAATAAAAAGAATTGTTAAAAAATACATTCTTTTTAAATTAAATAAAAGAAAATATGACAAATAAATTAACACTTATAGTACTATTACTTGTATCTCATCTAGTCTAATGTATTTTTGTTAAGTGGCAAAAAGCGCGGCATTCATTATTGTTGATATTATACGTCATGATTCTGGTGGCCGCTTAATTTTTTTGGGATCGCTTTCTTAAAAGCCTGGCGATCTATCGTGAAACATAATTTCTACCTCTACTACAGCTGGAGCAAGGTCTTTGTACTTTCTTATCTTCTCCAAACCCCACTCTAGTATATACTCAGGCTGTTGTTGCGTTGAATATTAATATTACTTACAAAAAATTAAACATTATTTAGTGTCAAAAAATTAGCATAACTTATATTTTTAAAAATTTGAAATTTCTCACTAATGAGACGTATTTTTATACTCATTAAATAAAAACAATCTTCTTAATTTATTTTTATTTTGGGTAGGATTATTCACTTATTACAATTATATAACTATGATATTATAAAAATACTAATCTTTTATTATAATATTTTTTCTTTTTCTCTCTCCAGTTTTCTACTTTCTATTTACGGGTACGGATAATGCTTACCATGGGCCATTGTCGGAGCTAGAAATGGCTGCCGTTAAATTATTTATTTATTTATTTATTTTTGTTTTTCCAAGGAAGCACAATATAGTACTACTATATTTAATTAATTAAGTAAGTAGGTGTTTTAGTGATATTTAAGAAACAAAAAATGATTTGAAGTTAAGTTTGAAAAAATATTTAAAATAATAAGGGATTGTGCGGAGATCGATTTATATTAAGTAGCTCTTTCTCCTAAATGAATTTTACGCGATTTAAATTTAAATTAGTTAGGATTTAATATAAATACAGGGTAATTAAATAAGAAATTTTTTTAAAAATTAAATATATATTTCACGTATGAAAATATCAAAGTTTTGCAAAAAAAAATTGTTCAAAGAAGATTGCATATTCGAAACGCAAGGATGATCTAACTAAAAGATTATTTAAAACTAAAGTAAAAAATTAATACAGTATATACTTACATAGGTTAATGAACTAAAAACAATTAATAGCAAAAAATAATTTTAGCATAAAATTCCCTCTATTATTAATATGACTTTCGATTTTCAGTGTTATGATTTATTGTGTTACTAAGGTACTAATCAAGGGTTTGATCTATTTTAAATTTTTTCTATTGTTAATACATATATAATATGCAAATTTATATACGTGATAGAATAAAATGATCTTATTATATATACTTTATTATATTATATTAAAAGTGTGAATATTTTTAGAAATGTTGATCAATTTTTTTCTTCGTTAAAAGAATTTCTAATAGATAAAATTGTCATTTATTTTTTTATTAAATAATTATTATCTTAATATTTAAAACTTTAAATTAATTAAACTTGTAATTATTAGATATTTACTTATTTGTAAAAATCTAAGAACTTCATAATATTTGTGCTTTAAAATTGACTAAAATTTTACTTATTAAATCTTTCCTTATTCGAACAAATCATTTTTGCCAATCGCGATTCACAAATCGTGTTTGAGATATTGACTTAAAAATATTTTGGATTGAGGTATCAATATTGTAAAAGGTGATTCATGTTGTTAGAATGCAATTTATAAACGTGTTTGAATAATGGTAACATAAATCAGAAAGATTTACAATTGTGTTTCAAAATGATATATAAACCGTGATTCCCGGGAGCACAAGAGATTTATAAATTGTATTTCGGACTCTATTTATAAATCGCATTCATCCTACGCGATTTATAAACTTATAACTATTAAATCTTTACTTATTTGTAAATATATAATATTTGTACTTTAAAATTGACTAAAATTTTACTTCTTTAAATCTTTCCTTTTTTGAGCACATCGTTTACAATCGCGATTCACAAATCGTGTTTGAGATATGTGATTTATAAATCGCGATTGAGGAATAATGTTTATAATGTTGTAAAAGGTGATTTATATTTATAAATCGTGTTTGACAAATGGTAATATAAATTAGGAAAGGATTTGTATAATGTGTTTATGCGACATATATAAATCAATACATTCCTTGTATGCTTTATAATCAGATTATAGGGTACGCGATTTATGTTCCATTCCTCGCACGCGATTTACAAATCGATCTGCACGCTATTTATAAGCTACTATTAAATCTTTATTTATTTATAAAAATATAAGAACTCCTAATATTTATACTTTAAAATCACTAAAATTTTACTTCTTAAATCTTTCCTTATTCGAACAAATCATTTTTGCCAATCGCGATTCACAAATCGTGTTTGAGATATTGACTTCAAAATATTGAATGAGAAATAATGTTGTAAAAGGTGTTTCATGTTTGAGCCAATCTAAATTTATAAAACGTGCTTGAATAATGGTAATATAAATCAGAGTGTTGATTTATAAATTGTGTTTTGAAAATGTGTATATATAAACCGTGATTCCCGATACTCGTATTTATAAATTGTATTTCTCAGACTTATTTATAAATCGCACTGTCCTACGCGATTATAAACTTATAACTATTAAATCTTTACTTATTTGTAAATATATAATATTTGTACTTTAAAATTGACTAAAATTTTACTTCTTAAATCTTTCCTTTTTGAGCACATCGCTTTTGCCAATCGCGATTCACAAATCAGAGTTTGAGGTATATGTGATTTATAAATCGTGGATTGAGGAATACTGTTTATAATGTTGTAAAAGGTGATTTATATTTATAAATCGTGTTTGACAAATGGTAATATAAATTAGAAAAAGGGATTTGTACTGTGTTTATGCATATATAAATCGCACTGGTGTACGCGATTTATAAATCGCATCCTGCACGCTATTTATAAGCTACTATTAAATCTTTATTTATTTATAAAAATATAAGAACTCCTAATATTTATACTTTTTAAATCACCAAAATTTTACTTTAAATCTTTCCTGTTCGAACAAATCATTTTTGCCAATCGCCATTCACAAATAGTGTTTGGAGATATGCGACTTCAAAATATTGAACGAGGAATAATGTTGTAAAAGGTGATTTATAAGTTGTCAATGCAATTTATAAACCGTGCTTGAGTACCGGTAATATAAAATTAGAAAATGATTTATAAATCATGGTTTCGAAAATGCGATATAAACCGCATTCCCGATAATGCAGTATTTATAAATTGTATTTTCACCTATTTATAAATCGCATTCGTCCTACGCGATTTATAAACTTATAACTATTAAATCTTTACTTATTTGTAAATAATACATTTGTACTTTTTAAAAATTGACTCAAAATTTTACTTCTTAAATCTTTCCTTTTGAGCACATCGCTTTTGCCAATCACGATTCACAAATCGTGTTTGAGATATGTATTTATAAATCGTGGATTGAGGAATAATGTTTATAATGTTGTAAAAGGTGATTTATATTTATAAATCGTGGTTTGGACAAATGGTAATATAAATTAGGAAAAGGATTTGTAAATTGTGTTTATGCGATATATAAATCGCATTCCTGGGAATGCGTTTTTATAAATCGCATTCCCGATACGCGTTTTATAAATCGCATTCTCAGATGCGTTTTATAAATCGTATCTCGTATGCTTTATAACGTATTCCCAAGATAGTGCATTTATAAACGCATTCGTGGTACGCGATTTATAAATCGCACTGTACGTTGATTTATAAATCGTATCTCGGTACGCGATTTATAAGCTACTATTAAATCTTTATTTATTTATAAAAATATAAGAACTCCTAATATTTATACTTTAAAAATTGACTAAAATTTTACTTTTTAAATCTTTCTTTATTTAAAAATCATTTTTGCCAATCATGATTCACAAATAGTGTTTGAGATATGTGACTTCAAAATATTGAATGAGGAATAATGTTGTAAAAGGTGATTTATAAGTTGTTAGAATGCAATTTATAAATCGTGCTTGAGGGTTTCTGTAATATAATGTGAAAATGATTTATAAATTGTATTTTAGAAATGCGATATATAAATCGCATTCTTGAGATGCTATTTATGAATCGCATTCTTGAGATGTATTTGTGAATCGCATTGGTGCGATGTATAAATCGTCTTTATCAAACGCATTTATAATCACATTTATCAGATGCGATTTATAGATGTGTTATAATTAAAAAGGTATGAAGATCGAAAGTTAGAGTAGAAAATTAGTAGATAATGAATGATTGGTGATGGCTAAATGACATAATAAGCTTTCGTACATGGAAACCGGCTTGACATCAACCGCATAAGAAAATCAATCTATCAATGAAAGATTTAATATTAAAGAAAAAAAGAAGTCAAGCCAAAATGAAGTGGATAAACTCTCAGACATAAAAAGTCTACTCAAGAAGAACAGATCGAACATTAGCAATTAAGGAAGGACGAGATTCAAAGTATCAATCAAGATTACAACATTCAAAACAGACTAAGAAAATTAATTAGAAATTGTGGAAAGATCCAATATCGTAGAAGGACGGAAATCGTGGTCTATTATGAAAAAATCCCACATCAAGGAAGAACGAGATTTTGTATGTCACAAATCACAACATGCTAAAATAAGACGAACGAAGTCATTTAGCACCTCAATTATATCAAGGTGATTTAATTGAAAAAATCTCTTAGGTTACCCTGAAAGAGAAAATCATCCAAAATCAATGATCTTTTTACTTTCTTAAGATCATCTCACGAGCTCTACAAAAGACAAATGCCAAGACTAAAAGAATGTACACTTACTTGATCAATCATGACCATTCTAGTCTTTATTCAATCACCGTAATTTGCAATAGTTATTTAGTGAGATCAAAAGAAAGATAGAGTTAAGTAGATATACAAGTAGAGGCCGTATTAAAGAACAAATTCTCACCAAGATTGTTGGTGCCTGGCACCTCTTGTAAACAAATTCAAACAAGCTCCAAGGGAACCCTTATAATTCAAGGGGACTAAATTAGGTACCGTCCCGGTGATCCAAACTAGTAGAAAACTTTATGTCTCTTATATTTATGTTTTGTTCTTTTATTGTCTTATTGGTGACTAATGTTTTCTGTTAAAACATAGCTCTAATTAATTAGTCTTTCGTGAAAATTTTTAAATTCACCTCCCTTCCCCTTTATTTATCATTAGGCTTTGTCACTTCAAACCTCTAGTTGAGAATGTTAAAAAAATGTAATGTTGGATCTCAACATCAAAAGTATATTTATAGTTACAAAATAATCACATTATTTGTTGAAAATGAACTCAAATAACAAGAAAAAAGACACTAACTATCAAATGATAATTTTCCTACTTGATTATCACTAACTAGTTCTCAAAAGATAACTGAAGCATAAGTTATTTACTCGCCATCTCGAATCATCACACCTGTTCGATAGAAAATGACGACTAATAATAGTGATATTTTGATAAATAAATAATGATAATCAGATGTGAAAACAAACACCCGATAGTTCAAAAAAAGAAAACTCATAATAAACATAATAATTTAGGTGTATTTTTTATTGCACATATATATAAATAATCATTAATGAAACATTTACTGTCATTTGGTAGGGGGTATTAGGTACAAGGTATAAGAATAGTACGAATAATAAATTTTAATACAATATTTGATTGCAAATATAAGTCCCAGATAGTTAACCATATGAGATACTATTCCTATTGATCTAACACACCTATTCATTAACACAACAAATCAAACTGTCAGAGCAAGAATACATCCAATATAATTAATCTCAGAATTACTGACGCACCTCATTCATTACTTCATTTTGTCGCACTTATATTGCACAATTTGAATTTCGAGAATCAAACATATTTAGTTTGACCGATTCGATACTTAAATCTTCAAATTTGTAGAAATAAAATTTACATATTTGAAACTACACAAAAAGTATAATAATTTACAACTTAAAATATTTAAACGACAGACGAATAATTTTTGCAAAAAACTTTATTTAAATTTTTAAATTTGAATAATGCCACGTAAATTAAGACATACATAGCAAGTATTATTTCTAATTAAATAAGTTTTCATATGGTTTCAATACCGTTGTGTAATCTAACGGCCCAAATACAAATGCATGCCATCTCTCTCCTTCTACTTGCCCCCGCCATTTCTTCCTCCGAGAAATCTACAATTGTCCACCATGCCCCAAACTCCTAGCTTTCTCCCACCATTTCTCTCCATTTTCACACCCAAATTAAACTTCTTACAATCAGCTGCAAAATCCATCCCTTGTGATGGTCCTTGATGAAATGTGCAGGCCAAAATGGCACAAAACAATGCATCCGTTCCAATCTTCGCCAGTTTTTTGGTTTTTTTCATCTTATGGACCAATCAAATCGCAGCACAGGAGGAGCAGATCGGTAAAATCCCGGGTCGAAACAGCTATTGACCCAGGTCCTTTATAGCAGTTTCAGCAATTTCACCTCCTTGTTTGACCTCTGCCGTTACTAACGAATTGAAGTTCTGCATCGACGATGTGCTCATTTTCCTTTGATTTCTATTCAGTATTTTCGTGTTTATTTCCATTTTATCTGTGCTGATTCAATGTGTTATGAAAGATTTGTCGAATGCATTTGCTTTTTGAAGTGCAGAGGGAGAAAGGCAATGGGGGAAAACAGATCAAATTTACGTATATTTGAGCAAGTTACAAAGTCTACTGTTTTACCCTAATATTGCAAAAACCTCTCTAGAGCAAACTCAAATAAGGAATATGTATTTATTTACTTGGGATATAATGGAATACCAAGATATTAGTTCAATCAATGAACATGCCTTTTAGTAGACTTACTTGGTCTAATGTTCGTTAGAGTCTTTTTAATCTAGTTGAGAATTATGTCATTAGAAAATTCAGAGCTTTAGGGGTTGTCTAGTTGCTGGTTAGGAAGTGAATTGTTCATGGCTAAAATCAGTATATGGTATATAGTAGTACCCTGTTTGCTAACATTTTAGTTGCTATGTATGAAATTCAGCACACCAAGTAATGTGTATTACGAGTTTAAAATCCCGCATAACTAATACATGTGGCAGCTACATGGGCGAACGTATTTATTGTTTATTTAAGATACAAGATGGAATAATTTTAACTGCATAACTTAACCAAAGAACCAAATGACCCTTAGGGGCCGTTGTTACTTTAATTCACGCTTATTGCCAAATGCGATAAAAGTTGTTCAAGGATAATTTTATACAATGTCGGCTATGTTTTAAATATCAGGCGTTATTCGTGGTATTAATGTTATACAATGTTTGGTTGTGTTTTTAGTAATTCTACATGATGAAAACTTACATAACTTATGAGGAAATCTATGTATAATTTCCATGCGAGGTAGAATAAATGGAATGAAATATAAGCAGATACTTATACAATGATTAAAATAATAAAATTACACATTTACCCCTATTTACTTTTAAAACCTTTTTAATATGATACTCTTATTTTTTAAAATTGTACTTTATTACGTGTAAATAGAATTAGTTATTACTTTTTTTTATTTGATGTATTTTTATTTTGGGATAATTGAATGTTATATATATATATAAACCTTTATTGATCACTTTGCCCGTGTAAATTTACACCTCCAATTTTTCTTTAAAAATCAATTATACAATAATTTTATAATACAAATAAAATTAAAATACCAAAAAAAAAACTTAATAAATATAAAATAAACCAAAAAAAATAATCAATAATTCATGTAATGTAATACCTACATAACTAAACCCTACATAACTAATACCTATGTAACTAATACTTGCATAACTAATAGCTACATAATTAATACATGAATAACTAAAACCTGCATAAAATAATACATAGATTCCCTCATAACTAATTCATGTATTACTAATACCTACATAACTCTAAACTGTAACCAAACGACCCCTTAGTGTTAGAAAACCTAAATATTGACTTTTGGATTACATGAAGGGTTTAAATGGAGTAACATGGATAGTGAAGATTCTAATAGTCAACCTAACTAGACTAAGATTTGATGCATAAGGGATCACGGAAGGGGAACAGTAAGAATTAAACCCAAAATAATTTCTACATGTACTTTAAGACTTTAGGTCTTGGTGGTTGTATAGTTACCATCTTAATAGTACTTTAATCTTAAATTGTTACATAATTGAAAAGTTGTCTCGAAATCGTCTCTTATCTTGCTTTAGGAGAGGGGTATATTCTTAAATTCCTATGTCATTAAGCCAATTCGTGAAAGCTTTTCCCAAGTCTTATTCACTTCAGTTGTTATAGTGTTGGCTTTGACAATTCATCTAAAGAACTTTGAAAGCTAACTTTCAGTTGATGAATTCTGATTGTATTGTAGGGATGCTGAGTGGAATGCGGCTTTTAATTTCACCGGCAACACAGATTTTTTGACAGCATGCATTAATCATACAAAAGGTACTAATATGCTGGATAAGATTCCCTGAGGTTGTATCTTTTCTAGTTCGAAGTCTGCTGGTCTAGTTCATAATGTTCTATATGTTGTGCATCATGAAAATTCAGGAACTTGTGATAAAATGTAGTGTGTTGCCTTACTTTCTGATAAGATAATAATATGAGTTCCTTTGGTTGGTAAACATTTGAATAGTAAGTTCACTTTTGTGGTGATCAATAGTTAATTTCCACAAGTACTGCATTTAAGAATTGGTTGCTTCTAATACCAATGGCATGGTAAGATCAGTCTGTGAAGCTATATACTAATTGTTCTATTTTCTTTATTTTCATATTCACAACGTCTTTGGTGGTCGAATAGGTGATGTAGTAAAGCGCTTGTGTACAGCAGCGGAGATAAAGTTCTATTCTCAACTTTTAACGGAAGGTGTTGGAAGAGGTAACCTGAAGCCTAACAGGAATTGTAATCTAGCATCATGGGCTTCTGGATGCGAGCCAGGATGGGCTTGTAGTGTAGGAGAAAATCAGGTTCACCTTAAAGATATAAAGGAGATGCCACCTAGAATTCTTGATTGTCAACCTTGTTGTGAAGGTTTCTTCTGTCCTCGTGGTCTCACCTGCATGATACGTAAGTATCTACAAGAATATTAGCTTATAGTCATTGAAACCATGACCACTATCTGAAGTAGATGTGCTCAAACAATTTGGACCAAACAACATCTCGGAATTGCTTACTATCAAGAGATAGTGTTTTCTAACATTTCAGAATTGCTTAATACCAAGACATTGTTTTCTTTTTATTTTATTTTATCTTGAGGTGATCTTTACAAATTTTTGCAGTGATGAATTTGCTTCTCTAACAAGCAATCACAAGTTGCACCTTTGGCATAATTTTATGGTTATTCCTTTCACTTGTATCTGTTTTATGTTTGTTTATTCTCCTATTTTTTGGTTGAAGCCTGCCCATTAGGTGCGTATTGCCCTCTTTCAAGTCTCAATGCCGACTCTGGTGCATGTGACCCGTAAGTTTCATACATCTTTTGGAGTTCGTCTAATTCTTACCTGATCAGATTCTTTTTGCATCCTTCAAATGATATTTCCTGCCTCAAAATATGAAGGTACCATTATCAACCTCCTGCGGGGCAGACAAATCATAGTTGCGGTGGAGGAGATGTCTGGGCTGATGTTATGAGTACTACTGAATTGTTTTGTTCAGCGGGATTTTACTGTCCAACTACTGCCATGAAGATTCCTTGCACTAAAGGGTATTTCTATTTATCCCAAAACTGGAGAACATGTATCTTATAGTGCTTTCTCTTTTTCCCCTGCTTGTTTAGGCAGCAAATAGAAAAATGCTACTTCTTTTTGACTTGCTTCATCCTTTTGCTCATAGTAGAAGCCCATGCTAATCCATTCACTTATCATACTGTTTGTTTATGCTTTTTCCAGCCATTACTGTAGAACTGGTTCCACATCTCAAACAAGTAAGTCCTCATCTCATGTGACAGTCTGTTTTGTCTCTGTATTAGGTTGAGTTGCTTCATTTCTTATGTTTGAATTTGATTAAAAGATTAATAATGGCTTATTTGATCTTTTCAGATATTTAGTACTAGTAAAGATGCCTGTTTGGTTGTTTTGTCTCACTTGTACCATACTTCAAACACAAAATACAAAAGGAAAAAGAAAGACACACACATTTGAAAACGAAAATCTCCTTGGCACGTCGTAGCAGCTTGTAGGATGAAAATTCGGCATGCTGTCATATCCAATTATCTTCTTTGTCTAGGCCACTGCACTTAAAATATGTTAGATGAATATCCAATAATTATTACTAGAAATGAGCAGGACATATCAAGATACGAGCATATTGGACACATCTACCTTACCATGATTGTTATTTTGGTGGTGGGATGTACCTCGCATTCTTCTCTACTAAGAGAAAGATTTCTTTGAATTCTTTTTCATGAGATGAGACATCTTATAGTTGTCATGCTACATAGTGTGTGTTACTTGTAACTTGAGGATAATACCACAAGACGAAAAGGTATATTAAGTAACAACTCATTGCATGTACTTCTCAATTTCTATTGTGGAAATATTTTCTGGTCTAACATTGCCATCATCAGGTATTTATCTATTATTATGGACATGCAGGCTGCTATAGATTAGCTATTTGTGAATCACAGTCAGATAATCAAAATATCACAGCTTATGGTATTATGTTTTTTGTAAGTCATCTCTTCACTCCTAGGCTGTACAAATATTGATTATCTATATAAAGTTCTACTTTTGAGATAACCTTATAAGGCTCCTTGATTGTTTGCTAGTATGGCCATGCATGCCGTAAACTTTTAGGCTTGAAGTGGGAGAAGGAAAGTGAGAAATGCATGCCCGAAAGAACAGAAATGAACCCACAAAAGAAAAGATGTCTTCAGCTAATATCTGCTATTTTCTTACCAAAGGAGGAGGAAATGGGAGGGATTAGTCTGGACATAACTTCCACTCTTTTTATAGTAACAGTGTAGTAATGGCTGCATAAATAACATAACTGAACCCAAAAGAAGGACAAATCTCACACGATATATATTTTACATTTCCTTCTCGTCTGATTTTCATCTGTAACAAGTCGCAACTCACAACTAACCAACAAGCTTCTCCAATAACTTGCTTCTTCTTTTCATTTGAAGTTTTCTAATTAATTAACTTCATTTCTCGGAGTTCCCAATTGATCACTTCTATTTGACATCGCTAATTATTAACAATGAAGATCAAATTTAATATTCATGTTTCCTTGTAATAATCAGATTCATGCTGCATTTGCTGAAACATGAGATACGGTTCAATGGATGTCTGTTAGAGATTCAAAATGTGAAAGTTCTATAAGTATGTCAATTGAATTCTGGCATGCTCTTAAGTAATGAGTTTACAAGTGCTCCTTTAATCTGAAAAGACTTCCCATCTGTCCTGGCTTATACACTTGTTTTGTGTTTCATAGAGGCATATAGTAGATATGACTGCTGTAAAATCGTCATGCTTCAACCTCAAACATGCATATTTTATTACATAGTTGGGCTAAGATTTATATTTTTACACAAATGTGACATGTAACTGGCCTTTCCATTTCTAACAGGGCGGAATCACACTTATACTTGTCATTATATACAACTGTTCTGACCAAGTGCTGAGCAGCAGGGAGAGAGAACAAGCAATGTCCAGGGAACGTGCAGCAAAAAGTGCAAGGGAGGCACAGGCACGTGAGAAATGGAAAACTGCTAAAGAGATAGCTCGCAAGCATGCAAGTGATATACAATCTCAATTGACAAGGACATTCTCCCGGAAAAAATATGTAAGTCAACAGGACCCACAGAAGGCTCCTAGTCACGCTAGATCTCGTTCAGAAGCTGCTTTACCCCCCTTGCCCTTAGGTATGTCTCATGCCAAAGCTAAAAAACAAACTAACCTCACAAAGATGGTGCAAGAGCTTGAAGAAAATCCTGATAGTCATGATGGTTTCAATATTGATATTGGGGAAAAAAATATGAAAAAGCCTAAGGGTAAACATTTGCACACCAAGAGCCAAATCTTTAAATATGCATATGGTCAAATTGAGAAAGAAAAAGCTCTGCAGGAGCAGAATAAGAATTTGACATTTTCTGGTGTAATCTCGATGGCAAGTGATATTGAGATTAGAACCAGACCTCCCATTGAGGTGTGTTTCAAAAATTTGACACTTACTTTGAAGGGGAAAAACAAGCATCTATTAAGATGTGTATCAGGGAAATTATCACCTGGCCGTGTTTCTGCTGTTATGGGTCCATCTGGTGCTGGAAAGACG
Source organism: Datura stramonium (assembly GCA_018107945.1). Lineage (NCBI taxonomy): Eukaryota > Viridiplantae > Streptophyta > Magnoliopsida > Solanales > Solanaceae > Datura > Datura stramonium. The sequence continues at coordinate 326,357 of JACEIK010000019.1, read as the reverse complement.
ACGTTTCTTTCTGCATTGACTGGGAAGGCTGCTGGGTGTACCAGGAACGGTGTGATCCTCATAAATGGGAAGCCTGAACCAATGCAGGCATACAAGAAAATCATTGGCTTTGTACCTCAAGATGACATAGTACACGGAAATTTAACTGTGGAGGAGAATCTTTGGTTTAGTGCTCGCTGCAGGTATGCTATTGTAGTTCTGTTAGTACGAATCTATGCATTCATGTAACATCTCTTTTTGCATGGCACTCTTTTGCTTCATAAGTTTCATGACTTCAACCATCAGTCTACATTTTGGTGGTGACAGGTCCCAGTAGTTTGTTCTTTGGAAAGGTCATGTATTTCTTTTCCTTCTTATTCTGGAGTGTTACATGCCTACCCTTACTGTCAGAAACCACCGTCTGATACTTGTCAATGGATTTTTCAAAGTATTCATGTGAGGGTCTGAAATCTCTGTGCCATCTATCGTTGTCAAACACAAACTAGGCAGAGATATGACCAGCTTATATTATCCAAAAGGAAGTTAGTTTGCTTTTTGCTACTGCTTTCACTTGTTAGGTTGCTGTTTTTTGATACTATATTCATCTGATGATAGTCTACTCTTCTTTGTTGAATCACTCTTCCAGATTGGCAGCTGATTTGCCTAAACCAGAAAAGGTCTTAGTTGTTGAAAGAGTCATAGAGTCCCTGGGATTGCAAGCCGTGAGAGATTCTCTTGTGGGGACAGTGGAGAAGCGAGGAATCTCTGGGGGTCAGAGGAAGAGAGTCAATGTTGGGCTGGAAATGGTTATGGAACCTTCTTTGTTAATCTTAGATGAGCCCACTTCTGGTCTGGATAGCTCTTCATCTCAATTGTTGCTCAGAGCAACTCGTCGTGAAGCTCTTGAAGGAGTGAATGTATGCATGGTGGTACACCAACCAAGGTGATGTTGCGAATTATAGCCTCTAAAAACTTTTTGGTGTTACTCTATTCATCTTCTTCCATCTGCATTCCCTGGTGGTTATCGTATTGTCTTTTATCTATTACAGTATCTTTTTGCTTATCCTCACACTCATTGAACATACTGCAATCACAAAACATGTGGAATTATAACCATATAAATTTAATTAGTTTTTCCTCCAGCATAATGATGGTCTTTTAAATTACTTTAATTTTGAACTGCAGTGATGAAAGTCAAATTAGATGCTTGATGAACTTTTGGACTAATTGGACCAACATGTAGCTAGTGAGGGATATTCACATTGTTCTTAATATAAGCTGCAATTAGTGGCTCTTGGGGAATTCTAGTTTCAGTGAGTAGGATCTGTCTTCTCAAATGTGTAACTAAATGCTGAAACAGTTATTCAAGCCTGTTGAAAATGTCTTTTTGACGTCTTTTTTTTTTGGACAAGCAAGCCTGCGGAAAAATGTTAATCATTCTAAATGCGACAAATGTTTTGTGTGCTCCACCACTTTTGCTACTGTTGATCTTCCTACCGAAAATGTTGTCTCATCAATTGAGACAACATTTACTTATTCAATGTAAAACAGATTGATGATGCTAACAAAAACACTGGACAAGGATTGAATCCTCCACTCCCCAGTTAGGGAAGCATATGACGAATGCATGATATCTTTGAAGAAACCAAACTAGTTTATGTAAGTCCAGGAAAATTTGATGTATTCTGAAGACTTCACAAGTAGTCATGAAAGAGAATGTTTCACGATTTGATACTTCTAGCACTTATCTTTTCTAAAATAACCATCCGAACCTTATCATTGACTCCCTATCTCAGTAATCACTTTCTTTTGCAGCTATACTTTGTTCAGAATGTTTGACGATTTGATACTTCTAGCCAAGGGTGGCCTTACAGTATATCATGGACCAGTAAAGACAGTTGAAGAGTACTTTGCAGGAATTGGAATAACAGTACCTGATCGCGTTAATCCTCCTGATCATTTCATCGATATTTTAGAAGGAATTTATAAACTTCCGAGCACAGGAGTGAGCTATAAAGATCTTCCTCTTAGATGGATGCTTCATAACGGTTACCCCATACCACCAGACATGCTAGATTCTGCTGGATCAAGAGCATCTTCGGTTGGAGAAAATTCAGCTGATGGAGCAAGCCCTGCAACTGTTACCTCGGATCAATCTTTTAACGGAGACCTGTGGTCAGATGGCAAATCCAATGTTGAACAGAAGGACCGCATGCCATTCAAATTTTTGGCATGGTCGGACTTGTCCAATCGGAATACCCCTGGTGTATTGCTTCAATATAAGTATTTCCTTGGAAGGTAATAATAAATTTATCTCCTTTTTCTCCTGTATATGTTCAAATTATCGTTCAAGATGCATGTGTATATGTGTATATGTCTATATAAGTTTCTCTCCTTTTCAGTTGTATACCTTCTAATTATTGTTCAAGGTGTATGTGTTTGTGTGATATTTTTGTGCTTGCAGTCCGATATGCAAATGTCTGGAATTTCTGCACTGTACTTTTTCTTTTATATTGTTTTTAGACTACAGATGGGAATAAATTTTTATTAGAACCAAGTAGGAGAACAATGAAGCAACTAGGTAGCATGACCAACTGAGAAGCTTCTACAGACATTTAGGTTGGACATAAAAGCAACTAGGTAGCATGACCAACTGAGATTGGAGTAAATTTTTATTAGAACCAAGTAGGAGAACAATAAAGCAACTAGGTAGCATGACCAACTGAAGCTTCTACAGACATTTAGGGGGAAGCATTCATGTGACAGTTCATGAGGAAAAAATGTGTGCCAGTTCTCTTATTTGATTTACAAAATTTTTCGAGTTTGCATTTGTTTTGATGGTTGGCATCTATGATACTTCATATTGTCAGAGTCGGCAAGCAGCGATTTCGAGAAGCCAGGATACAAGCAGTGGATTTTCTTATTCTATTACTTGCTGGACTCTGTTTGGGAACACTTGCTGAAGTGAGTGATGAAAGCTTTGGATTAATGGGATACGTTTACACCGTCATTGCAGTTCGTAAGTTCAAAACCTCAGAACAGTGTATATACTTCAGTTTTTTTAATCCTTATTAAGAGAACTGATGACTTAAAATAAAGTGGGTTATTTTTATTTGCAAATTAAGAAGAAAAAACAGATTTTGAACTTCTTTCCAGACATGTTAAAGTAAGATCCATAACTTATTTCATGCAGTTCATCTCTAAGTTATCACTTGTAATTCCGCTTCGTTCTTAATGCTAACAATTTGTAAATGTTTGTACCAATAATGAGTTGTGCAGATCTGAGATTAGCATACTGTGCATGTGATCATGTAAAACTTTCTGGTATGAACTGGAAAACTAGTGTCAAGTAAAAATAAATAAATTAATTGCAGTTGTTGTCTTTGACCCTCCTTACTGTTAGTGGTTGTTCAGTAAACTAAGAATAATAAATCTCAAAGAAGCAAAGCATCTTAGAAAAGGCGATAGTACAATAGAAATGGAAAAGTTAAAAGTAAAGAGATGTTACAGCATCTTTCCACCCAGCCCAGAAATTCTCTTCCAAATTGTAAGTTTAGACCAAGAATATGAATTATGGATTTAGCATGACATCTACTTTTATAGAAAACTGTGGGGATATCAGAAAATATATATTTTGGTATGTTGTCTTTTGATGGTTTTTCGAACCTATATGAAAAAATTGTTACTGGCAATCCTCATATACTTTACCTTATTGTTCTAATCTTCCAAAATGTTTTCCAGCTCTTCTCACAAAGATTGCGGCTTTGAGATCATTTTCTCTGGATAAATTACACTACTGGAGAGAGAGTGCATCTGGCATGAGCGGTTTGGCATACTTTATGGCTAAGGATACAGTTGACCATGTCAATACTATTATAAAGCCTGCAGTTTATCTATCAATGTTCTACTTCTTCAACAATCCAAGATCTTCGATTTTGGATAATTATCTTGTCTTGCTTTGTGTTGTATATTGTGTTACTGGGATAGCTTATGCACTCGCCATCTACTTTGAACCTGGTCAAGCTCAACTGGTGTGTACTTGGAACTTTGATCATGCAATACGTATCAACTCCAACTGCTATCCTCTATTGCCATGATTCTTTACTGATAAATTAATCTGTCTTTCAGTGGTCGGTGTTGCTACCAGTTGTTTTGACCCTCGTAGCAAGCAAGGACAGTAAGTCATTCACGGGGAAAGTGGGAGATTATATCTATTCAAAGTGGGCCTTGGAAGCATTTATAATTGCAAATGCTAAAAGGTTTGGTGAATCCTTCTCCACTATGTCCAAATTCTTCTTGCATTATGACTAACCTTGCTAACAAATACTTGCTGAAATTTAGAACAACAACAACAGCCAATTTGAGTACCTGCACTTCGACAGAAAACTGAAGAGTAAATGCACCAATACTCAGTGTAATCCCACAAGTGAGGTTTGGGGAGTATAGAGTGTACGCAACCTTACTCCTACCTTGTGCAGGACGAGAGGTTGTTTCCAATAGCATGGAAACATAAGCAGTAACAGTATCAGGATAGTAAAAATATCGAAGCATATGAGACAACAAATAGTAATATAAAACTAGGAATGAGAAATACAGAAATAATAAAAAAATAAAAAAAACAAAAATAATACTAATACTACTGGTAAGAAAGCAAAATGCGAAACTACCCACTATTATCCTTCTACCCTAAGCATTAGTCATCAGCTATTGAATATCAAATGCACCTCATATTTTGGGATTTAAGAAGTAATATGTTGTTCCATTCATTCCATGAGTAGATTTTAATTCTTTTTGTTTCTCTGCATTATCATTTTCCTGGCCTTCAGGTACTCTGGGGTGTGGCTGATCACAAGATGTGGTGTACTAAGGAAAAAGGGCTATGCACTCGATCATTGGTACCCTAACTTACTAAAACTCATCCTTCTTGGTTTTATCAGTCGCTGCGTAGCATTTCTCTTATTGATAACTTTCCAGAAAAAATAAGTCAGTCTTTGTTGCTGTCTTTGCTTCATCACTTGGTATACAAGGAAGAATGCCAGTTTTACAGACTCAAAACCATGACAAAAATGTTGGGAAGCCTCAAAAAGTTGGGTCCCTTGTGAAGATTATTGTACATAACCTTGTCATGATTCTTGCCAAAAATTGTAATTTACTTTGAAACAGATGGTATATAAAAGCAGGAATCAATTAAACAGTTTAAATGATTCTTTCTTCTTTAGGGGAAAAATCAAGTGTAACATGTGTTAGTAGTAGTTCCTCCAGGAGATTGATGCTCCCTGGTTCCTAAGCCTCATGATGTAGCCTTGAACCTCAAGAGAAATAACCGAGAATGTCCGTCTTGTCTTCATAAAGTTGACAGGGATATGACTGAGAGTACATTTCAGAAATTGGAGGGTATACCCAAAAGTTGATAAAGATCAGAATATTAATGTCAAATTATGTAAATGGTTATGCAGCCAAATGTGATAATGCCAACTTGTTGACAGCATAAATTCAGTTTTGAGTAGACAGTACATCTTTTCTGTTCACAAAATTATCTCTTTTTCTTTTTGATTGGTAAAATTTATATCCTTTTTTTGGGATAAGCAAAGAGGAAAAACAGTGCTGGTATTTCATTGTGTTTGTGCACAAGCATGCCTGTTGGTAAATAGAGTAAAATTAAAGAGAAAAAGGGGCCTTTTTTCTCATGGGGGGAAATTTCAGCAAACAAAAAGAAATTTAAAAACAATGATTATCAAGAAGCCACTCGAAACTGGAATGTGATGTGAAGGTTGCTAAAGCTGGCTGGTTAAAGAGAATCAACTAGTTTAAGCTCTGATTTGAGTAAATTTCTATCAACTTCAACAATACTATCTTGTTCGATAATGGTAAATGTCTACCTTTTGAAGGTAGAAAGCCAAACCATTCAGCACAGAGCAATCACAAAGCACGTTGCTACATTATTCTACATGATAGTTGAAACAATTTTATTTCCAAACCATATTCCCCATGAAGTTTAATCCGGCGACGCCTCTTATCTCTACATCAACCAATGGTGATTGAATTATCTTTAAACTTGCTAACTCAGGATCTTTAGTGATCATATCGAGAGCACGCATCTGATCCTGAAACATGTAAAACAACAGAGACATCAGCAAAACTATGCAAGTAAAGATGTGTGCTGTTGATATTAGAAGTGCAGTTATGGAATTCAATTGATAACTAGGTATTCTTTCATCTAGCTTAGGTTTCTTTCTACTTCATTTTTTTCAAAAAAACTACTGGTTTAGCAGTATAAATGTGAAGGATTTAACTTAAAAAGAGAGGATAATTTGGACAAGAAACAACCACTTGCATAATTGAAGAAACAGGATGAATCAGAATATATTTCCCTAGGCTGAATTTGAAGAGACAACTCTTACCTTTCTTCTCATCACACAGAACTTGCATTCTGATGTAGATGGAGGTAGTACTTGGTTGACAATAAGCCTTCTTACTGGAACACTTTCCTTCTTCAATGATGCACAGAGTCGTGAAGACTCATTGACCGCCATCACCTGTACAGAATGTATTCATCACAAAGAGGTCACTCAACAAGCCCTCAAGAAGAACTTGCAAGAGGAAATCCTAATAATAGTATTTGAGAAGCAAAAATAATAGAAACAGCACTGGATTCTGAGACAATCAAAATAAGCATGAAGTGAAAAAAAAGAAGAAGAAAACTGTTACTTTATCAAAATAAGTTACAAAATTTGCATCATTTTTCCAGAGTCATGGTAACAATGCTGTTTCTAGTTCTTTGTTTTCCTAATATGCATTTCCTACTTTTACTCGAACCTGAAGGAAATATTCTGTACAAGCCTCTACATGATGAACAATATTGGACTGCTGTATTACAATGTATTGGATATTAAAACTTGTTGATTTCAGTCTAACAGCTAAACTATAAGGAGAACGAACTACAGGAAAGGAAAAGACGAGAGGTGGAGGATGCTATTTAAGATTGGAAGTAACATTAAAGAAGTGACAAGCTAGTTTTGTAGCAAGGTTATGCTCCAGAGTTGTTAACTTATAATAGGAAAACAGAATTTGTGCATTACAGTGGGGATTGTCACAATGATAAACTCTGTAGTTGCTGAATCACGGAACAGATCCCGAACTTTTGCCATCCTCTCCCTTAATTGCTCTAGCTTGTCACTCTGCAGTGAAAGGACATAATGCTGAATGCAAAGCAATAGCACAGCAAGAAAACTAGTATTGCAACTTCAATGCTTACAGCATCGTCTCGTTGTGGCTCCTCTTTGTTGAACATGGACTTTAAAGCTGAAGTAGCTGATGCTATTTTCTTTTTAAGCTGTGACACGTGAAATAGTCCCAGATTTAAATATGCTAAAACCACTGCAACAAGTTCCGATAAAGACGAGAAGAAAGACATATGGGTTTGAGGGTTCTCATTCTTAAACGTGGAAAGCATTTTGATGGAAGAAATGATCCATAATATCCTTCCAGTGGTGTGACAGCAGTTACCTTCATCACCTTGCCTATTGATGAATCCAAGAAGTCTGGGAGTGATAGTAGTCTAAGTGTGTGTCCCTGCCGAATCAACAGGTAAAATTTTCAAACATTAACCTCAGAGAACAAGTTTTACATTAAACCAGATTCTTTCAGCTCACCGTTGGTGCTGTATCAAAAACTATGCGAGAAAATGTACTATAGTCCTCTGATTCAAGAAATTGCATGACCTGCAGAACCATCCCATGGTCAAAGAGACTGGAACAAGGTAACAATAAGGACAGTTGTTTATGTGGGGTACTGATAACCATCTAATGAAAAACAGAATTGAACAATCATTTATACATGCCTTAGAAATTGCAATAGCTTCATCTAGACCAGGTGGAGGAGTGTCCAACAGCTCTCCAAGTTTTAGTTCTCCCAGCTATCACAAGTTAATAACAGCAGAGTCAAATACAACAAGGAATGCTTCAAACATCATAATTTGCAGATTGCCAAAATCAGAAATACTTCTCTATCAGCAGCTGCAGTAAAGAAATGAATTTGAACCTGAACTTAACGTGTCATGGAAAGTTTAGAGGTTTTACTTATTGAATCAACAACCAACGAGACATAAGGAATTGCTTAAAGGTCTACGATTACATCAGACACAGTTAATTGGGTAGTTGTGTAGGAGGAGACAAGAAGATACTGAGACTAGGCATGCACAGTTAAAGCAACAGCTAGAGAGGGATTTAATTGGGAAAAAAATAAAAGAACTATGAAACATTTTGTTTGTGCTGTCACCTGCTCAGCAAGCATTCCGAGGCCCATGCTGTCCATAAAATTTTTGACACCAGTGCCACCATGTAGTTGGCTCGTTGCGCGGAACTCTTCCCTTGTTTTCTCAGGGTTTATCTATTTGAATATCAGTTTATTATATGATTATTTGTCCTAAACAAGAGTTACTATACTTAAGTACCAGCAATGAAATAATAAGAACAAGATACCTCCAGTGCATATAATGGAGAATCCACTCCTTGAACTGGAACAAGTGCCCCTCCAGTCAAATCCTACAGAAAGCACAAAACATTATATAAGTCAATTTCTCTCTTGATAGAATTTAACAAGAGAAGTACGCAGTAGGTACCTGATCAAAAGAATCACTCAAAGAGTGAGCAGGATCAGTTGAAACAACAAGAGTCGGGTGACCATAGTTTGCAAATTTTACTGCTAGAGAAGCAGCACAGCTAGTCTTCCCAACACCTCCTTTCCCTCCCAACATGAAGTACTTACGCTGTGTCCCACTAACCATCTCGTCAAATCCAACAATAGCTTCAGTAGGAGTAGTAACTGACCTCACTACAAAGATGAGAGGAACTTAAACAATCCCGAAGCTGTTCCTTATAAAACTTCTTAAAGTTGTTCTGTATAATGTCAAGAATATGGATTCATGTTTTCTTTCATTGATTCGAGTTTACTGATTACTGTATAAGCAAAAGCTGTGCAGAAACTTGTTTCACACATATTGGTCCTAACTTTTACGAATCAATTTCTATGCTAGGTAAGTATAACTTGTCATAAAAACTCTGGTGGACTAGACAGAATTTTTAGAGCAAGATACAAACAAACTAAAAAAGCATGGTATCGAGTTGATTGACGTTAATTTCAGGATATGGATTCTACAAATCTACTGCATTTTTATCACATTCATCCACTATTGGTCTCAAATAATCACCCAAGTAGAATCAGGATTATTGGCTTCTTTGTGAAAGAAAAAAAAACTGACATAGTTGAATCACTCACTACTTGGAATTTGTGTTTCTCAAGTCTGAATTCACTATGGGAACTAAGGTCTGTTCTTTATGTTCTTAACATGGAAAACCACTTGCATTTATTCGCACACACTGCTTCGCAGCCTTTTCTTCTCGTATTTTCAACCATGCTGTCCAGGCCAACTTGTGTACACATGGACTATAGGTATTATTTCCAACCAACACAGTTACCGAGTAGCTTCATCCATCAAGGCTCGGATATATGAGAAGAAATTACCCAGTACTTTGAACCAAAAAAACTCATATTTCTCAACTCAGTTCATTATATTGACCATTAGGCCATTCCCTGAGTTTCACTGCTATGCAGCCTTCTTCGTCAAAGAAACTGTTTTTAAAAGCCTAAAAACAAATCAACGTCTACCTAAAGTACCCAAGTCCTATAAGGATTGATATAATCAAACTGGAAACCTCATATTCCAACTCCCATATGCAGATACAAGAGACATTAACAAACAGAGACAACACATGCTTGATCAAAATACCAAAAGAAAAACCGCTAAAGGGAACTAAAAATGCAAACTTTATAACTACATATTTCCCAGAATGAAGTAATATATATACATACAATGGAGGGTTTACCTTGAAATGGCGGCGTGAAAGTTCTTGAGTTGAAACTTGTTGAGAAAGAGCTGAAGCTTCTTCTGGTTACACTCAGCAAAGAAAAATAGAAATAGGTTTTCGAAGTTTGATGAAAAAAGGACGCCATGACCATGGCTATGGTGATTTAGCGGCAGCCTGTGGAAGGAAGGATGTCGATGGTGGAGGGAAAGTGAGGAAATTTTGTTTTGGGGTGTTTTGGATACTTGGAAAAGAAGATAGGGTCATAATTGCAATTTTCATTTTTTTGGGATGTGAAACTTTGGTCTTAAAACATGTTTGGATGTTAACATTGATATCCCAAGTTGTCAATTGAGCAATTAAATCCCTCATTAAGGATATCAATGTTAAGAATTATTTCTAGATCCTACTTATAAAATGATATTGAATATTTATTATTGTTGTATCTAATAATATTTGATTTTTCAGCTGCATACTATTCTTTACAATTTTCAGATATCAATTTCCTTTAATTTTCATTTTTTAGCTCTTAGTTATAAAAGGAGTGGTCAGATCAGTTATGTTATATTTGGTGGAGTATTGGTCGGTCAAGAACTCGCATGTCAGCAAATAAAAGTAGCGAAAATGAGAATGTTGAGATGGATGTGTGGACATTCTAGAAGAAAAATGATTAGAAACGAGGATATTTAGGATAAGGTGGGGTGACTTTTGTAGTAGACAAGAAGAGAGAGGCGAGACTGAGATAGTTTGGCCATGTAAAGGGGAGATGCATAGACGCCCTAATGAAGAGGCGTGAGAGGTTGACTATAATGGATACGAGGAGAGTTAGAGGTAAGCCGAAGAGATTAGACAGGTCATGGCACACATGCAATTTATCGAGCATATCACCCTAAATAGGAAGATTTTGAGGTTAAGGATTATGATAGAAGGTTTATAGGTAGTCGAGTATTGTCTAGTTTTTCTTATTAGTATTTTTTTATTACTCTCCTACTAGCTTATTCTTCGATTTTATTGTCTCCTTAACTTTGGTTGTCATACTGTTCTATTCTTTATAGTGTTCAATATGGATTCTTCACTACTGTATTTGCTTTACATATTTGTTTTTAATATATTTTACTTGAGTCAAATGTCTATCGGATACAATCTCGCTAAGCTGTGTACACATTATTTTTCTCAAATCTTACTTATAAAATTACATTAAATATATTATTATTATCGTTATTGTTATTGTGTTTGTGTTTGTGTTTGTGCTATTGGTACATTTCATGTCTCTATTTTTGTTATCTTGCCTAATAACCACTTTTGCAAGCTATTGGTATTCTAATTGGGACAATATTGCGTTAATAATACACTTAAAGCCACCAAATGAAAAGAAGCTTTCTATTTATTTATTTATTTTAAAAACACCCTAAAAATCACATTAAGCAATTTAAATGTGGATGTGATTTATCATCTAACATTTAATAAATCACGTTCGAGGTTCAAAAATAGAATTCACCAATAAGTTTGGCAAAATAATTTCTTTAAATTCAAATATATTTATTGCATTGTCAATTTAGCGATCGACTAAAAAAAAATTATGTTGTCAAAGAGGCAGTACCATCATCTATAAATTAAGTTATGAGATTTAAAGTTCAAATACTTAATACCTTAAATTAAGAAATTCAAGTGATATACATACATATTTTTTCGATCTAACCACTATATATGTGAGTCGAAATTTGGTACTGATCGACTCTTTTGTCACATAAGTTGCAATATACTTAGTTGGTAGTATAT
>JACEIK010000019.1:280963-288091 GCA_018107945.1 Datura stramonium | reverse complement strand
CATTGCCTATCATGTAGGGTGTATCTTGGTAGCCTCCTCGCGCGTGCAGCCTGGGTGTGGAACAGCGCTGGGTGCGGCACACGCACAGGGTGGCACACTGCCTAGCGTGGCCAGCCTTCCCTTTAACATGCCATGTTGCCTTCAAGTGCTATTCTTTCCATGCTTATCCTTGTGCCTTGAACATCATTTTTAGCCTCATCCTTGGCATAATATACCTAAAAAATAAAGGCTAATCACATTGGTCAATTTATGCACATAAATATTAAAAATCACATGAGAATATACTTAATTAAATTGACAAACGTGAATTAATTAAGTTATAAAATAGCACTTAGGCACGTAATTATGCCCAAGATCAGGTAATCATCCTCAGTAGCAGCAACAGAGGCCTCCAACACCTTCTTCATCAAGTGCTCCATCTTCCAGGTCCCGTAAGGATAAGAGGGGTGGGAAATTAGGCTCCCAGTCCCAGAGCCATGTCTCCAGCAGCCACACTTTTCCAGCATGTCCTAAGTGTGGTAAGAACCAACCTAGTGAGTGTCATCTAGGCAAATAAGGTTGTTTTTGGTGGTCAACTGGGTCACAAATAAAGAGGTTACCCGTCATTAGGACAGGGGAAGGCCCAGTCCACTACATCAGTAGTTCCGCCAAGTCATCCAACTCAGCAGGGTGCTACCTTAGGGAAAGGTGGCGGTCTGCGCTAGAACTGATTGTATGCTTTATCCTCCAGTCAGGACCAAGAGAACTCACCTAACGTAGTAACTGGTATGTTACAACTTTTTCAGATAGATGCGTATGCTTTACTAGATCCAGGAGCCACACTTTCCTACATGACTCCCTACATCTTTGTCCATTTTGATATTAGTCTAGAAATCCTTTCAGAGCCATTTTCAGTCTCTACTCCTGCTGGTGAGTCAGTTAGAGCTAGCCGGGTGTATGAAGATTTTCTGGTTATAGTGTTGCATAAAGTCAACTTAGTTGATCTAGTAGAGTTAGATATGGTCGACTTCGACCTTATTCTTGGCATGGACTGGCTACATTCTTATTATGCTTCAGTTGACTGCAAAATTAGGGTTGTCAGTTTTCAGTTTTCTAATGAACCAATCCTAGAATGGAAAGGTAGTACGTCAACACCTAAGGGTCGGTTCATCTCATACCTTAAGGCTAGAAAAATGATCACTAAGGCGTGCATCTATCATTTGGTCAGGATCAAAGATTCTAGTTTCGATACCCTGACACTTCACTCAGTTTCAGTTGTAAATGACTTCCCCGACGTATTTCCCGAAGATCTTTTTGGAGTCCCTCCCGAGCGGAAAATAGACTTCAGCATACACCTTCTTCCAGATACCCAGCCTATCTCAATCCCTCCTTATACAATGGCCCTAGCTTAGCTTAAAGAATTAAAGAAACAACTGAAAGACATCTTAGATAAGGGTTTCATCAGACCCAACATCTCTTCATAGTGTTCCCTAGTCATATTCGTGCAAAAGAAAGACGGTACACTCAGAATGTGCATCGACTATCATTAACTGAACAATATTACAATCAAGAACAGATATCCTTTACCTAGGATTGATGACTTGTTTGACCAACATTAGGGAGCTAGTTGTTTTTCCAAAGTAGATCTCAGATCAGGATACCACCTGCTCAGGGTTAGAGAATGTGACATTCCAAAAATAGCCTTCAAAACTCGGTATGTGCACTATGAATTTGTAGTTATGTCTTTTGGACTAACCAACGCCCGTGCAGCTTTTATGGATCTGATGAACAGGGTATTCAAGTCGTACCTTGACATGTTCATTATTGTCTTTATAGATGATATTCTGGTTTACTCCAGAATAGAGGAGGAGCATGTAGACCATCTGAGAATAGTTTTGCAGACTCTCATGGACCGCCAGTTGTTCACTAAATTTAGAAAGTGTGAGTTCTGGCTGAAGTCAGTTGCATTTCTCGGTCATGTGGTCTCTAGTGAGGGTATTCAGGTGGATCCTCAAAAGATTATGGTAGTCAAGGACTGGACAAGAACCACTTCTCCAATAGACATCAGGAGTTTCTTGGGCCTAGCCGGTTATTACAGAAATTTTATAAAAGGGTTCTCCTCCATTGCCTCTCCTTTGACCAGACTAACTCAAAAGAAGGTGATGTTTTAGTGGTCTAACTCTTGTGAGAAGAGCTTTCAGAAGTTGAAGACTCGACTCACTACAGCCCAGTTCTAACTCTGCCAGAAGGTTTAGACAGATTTGTGATCTACTGTGATGCCTCCAGAGTTAGCCTTGGTTGTGTTATGATGCAGCATGGTAAGGTAATAGCTTATGCCTCAAAACAACTTAAGGTTTGTGAGAAGAACTATCCGACTCATGATCTCGAGTTAGTAGAAGTAATATTTTCCTTAAAGATTTGGAGGCACTACATTTATGAGGTTCATATGGATGTTTTTACGGACCATAAGAGCCTACAATATGTGTTCAATCAGAAGAACCTGAATCTACATCAGAGAAGGTGGTTAGAGTTGTTGAAAGAGTACGACATGAGCATTGTACCACCCGGGTAAGGAAAATATAGTGGTTGATGCTCTCAGCAGCTTGTCTATAGGGAGTGTTTCTCATGGTGGGGATAATAAGAAAGAGATGGCTAGAGATGTTCACAGACTGACTCGATTAGGGGTCCAATTGGTTGACTCAACAGAAGGTGGAGTTATAGTCTATAATGGTTCAGAATCCTCCCTGGTGATGGAGGTTAAGTCAAAATAGGATGAAGACCCAATTTTACTTAAGTTGAAGGAAGCGGTCCTAAGGAAAGAGTTGGAGGCATTCTCCAGAGGGGGAGATGGTGTGCTCCGTTACCAAGGTAGATTGTGTGTTCCAGATGTAGATGACTTGAGGCAGCGGATATTAACAGAAGCTCACAGCACCAGGTACTCCATCCACCCAGGTTTCACCAAGATGTACCTAGATTTTCGGGAAGTCTACTGGTGGAATGGCATGAAGATGGACACTGCAGAATTTGTGTCTAAGTGTCCAAATTGCCAACAGGTCAAAGTAGAACATCATAGACCTGGGGATATGAATCAGGATGTTAGCATTTCTACTTGGAAGTGGGAAGAAATAAACATGGACTTCATAACAGGCTTACTTTGTCCTCACCGACAGCATGACTCAATTTGGGTGGTTGTAGACCGGATGACTAAGTCAGCACATTTCCTATTAGTTAAGATCATAAACTCGGTAGAGGATTATGCTAGACTATACATTCGGGAGTTATTCAGACTACATAGGATTCCCTTGTCCATCATTTCAGATAGGGGTACTTAGTTCACCTCGCACTTCTGGAAGTCATTACAGAAGGGACTTGGTACTCAGGTCAAGCTCACCACAGCTTTTCACCCACAGATAGATGGCCAGGTCGAGCAGACTATTCAGACTTTGGAGGATATGTTAAGGTCTTGCGTGATCGATTTCAAGGGCAGTTGGGATGATCACCTACCTCTCATCGAGTTTGCATACAGCAATAGCTACCACTCCAGTATTCATATGGACCCATTTGAGGCATTATATGGTAGGAGGTGCAGATCTCCTATACGGCGGTTTGAGGTTGGTGAAGCTTCCTTAATAGGACCTAATTCAGTACATGAGACCATGCAAAAGGTTCAACTTATCAGGGAACGGCTGAAAATGGCTCAAAGCCGACAGAAATCATATATAGATGTAAAAAGAAGGGAGTTAGAGTTTGTTGTGGATGATTGGGTATATCTAAAAATCTCACCTATGAAGGGGGTAATGAGATTCGAGAAGAAAGGAAAGCTCAGTCACAGATACGTTGGCCCTAACAAGATCCTAAGACGCATTGGCAATGTGGCTTATGAGTTGGAATTGCTTGCGGAGTTAGAATCAGTTCACCCAGTCTTTCATGTGTCCTTGATGAAGAAATGCATTGGTGACCCGACCTCAGTAGTGCCTCTAGAGAGTGTTAGGGTAAAGGACAACCTCTCTTATGAAGAAGTTCTAGTTTAGATCCTAGACCGTCAAGTTCGTAAACTGAGGAACAAGGAGGTCGCTTCAGTAAGGGTTTTATGGAGGAGCTAACTAGTCGAAGGAGCCACATGGGAAGAAGAAGCAGACATGATGGCTAAATACCCTCACCTATTCCCTTCCAACTCAGCTTCAACATCAGGTACTAAATTCCTCCTAAGTACTCTATTCAGTTCCATACTCATCAACTTTAGTCATGTTTAGGTGTGCACTCTAGTAGCATGACTCAGTCTATATATCTATCTCAGATTGGAGTCAATCACTCCTTTAGTAATAAGTTATTAGTTTTTAATTCTAAATTTCAGCTCTTTCCCCCAGTCTTTCAGCCTACTTAGTCTTTATTCGAGGAAGAATGTTCCCATGGGGGAGATATTTGTAAAGCTTAAACTCACACTTCCTGGCAAAGTATGAAGCGGACATTGTTAATAAAGAACCCAACACAGAGCTTGGGTTCAAACCCACAGGGAATAGAGTAAAATCTAGACTAATACTGGTAATTGAACTTATTGGTGAGTTATCTCCAAATTAGGGGGTTTCAAAGAAAACAATATTAATACAAGATTATAATTGTGATTGATATCAATATTTGCAAATAAATAGGGTAAGTGTTTCCCATGAGTTGGATTCTGAACTATGTTACTAGGTAGTGTACCCTTTTTCCTAGGCTTCATAGATACTAACAGTTGCCCTAGCTGTTGTTCGATATGCTTGATAGCCGTAGCATTTGACTCTAGTCTCTGACCCATGCTCGATAGATCACTACAGATGTCTTTCAGCTGATCATATATAGATCTTACCTTCTTTATCATCTCAGTGATCATGTTTTCCAACTTTGACTGTCCAGCCTCTCCCTCACGTGCATTCAGAGGCACATACAATCCTGCTCAGTCATTGCGGTAACCGTTATTCCTTCTCCAATCTCCCTCGCACTCATGACCTCGGCTTCTGTCTCTGTACCCATTCTAGTTGTAATTGTCTCTGTATTGGTTCCAACCATGGTTTCCAGAACCTTGGTTCCAAGTATTTTGTCCAGACCCTTAGGCATTGGCTCGGAAACCCGCCACCTAATTGTCTAAGATGTTTTCCTCCTCCTTGGAATCTGAGTGGTTAGGCCCGGGCTCCTCTCCCTTGTCCCCACTGCATTAACTTTTCTAGTTCCAGCGCCCATGATATTCTTAGTGAGAAAGTCCAATGATGTGCACATATGAGCCAATTCCTGGTCACATTTACTTCCCTCCTTCGTTGGTCTGCAGTCAAACCAACAGCATATGTACCAGTCGCTACTTCCGCTTCCTGGGTGTGCCATGATCTATTTGTTTTGGTCACTCTGTCTAGAATAGTGGCAGCTTTCTCCAAGGTGTGGCACATTAGTGGTCCTCCCACCACTGTGTTTGCTACTGCTTTTGTATTGTTTTTCAATGATCTATAGAAAATCTCTGACAAACTGTCATCAGGATTTTTGTGGTTCGAGCACTTGGTCAACTTCTTCTTGAACCTCAACCAGGTTTCATGAAGTGCCTCAGTCTTCAGTTGTCGAAAATTATAGATTTTTCCTTTAAGTTGCAGCATCCTTGAGGGTGGAAAGAATCTCTCTAGAAAAGATTGCTTGAGCTCCCTCCAGTTGGTAATAGAGTCGTTGGGAAACTCCAATAACCATAAAATGGCTTCCCCAAACAGAGAGAAGGGGAAGAGTCTTAGCCTTATAGCATCTTGGTTGACTACTAGGCAACTTGTACGCCTTACATATTCCAAAGAAGTTCATCAGGTGCAGGTTGGCATCATCAGCTGCATAACCACTAAACACTCCCCTCATTTTCAATAATTGGATCATGGTGCTAGTGATGTCAAATTTTGCACCAGCAGGCAATGGTGGTGGTACAATAGCTCTGGTTGACCCGACTTCATCAATGTTCGGGTCATCCTCATCGAAGAATTGAGGGGCATATCTTTGACCTCTTTTGCCCCTTCCATGGCAACCATCATTGAAAACCTCATCTTGAGCATCCTCCGCATCCTGAAGTGCAGCTTGTCGAGCTAGCTCGGCTTGCCTAGCTTCTTCAGAAATACGGGCATCTTTCTGCTCTTGGTTCTCCATTTTTACAGTGTTCTTTCGAGTTCAAGATCCAAAGGAATCAGGGGTTTCCACTTCAACGAGTATTTGGCATTCACCAAGTGAAAACCTGTGGATATCCAAAAATAAAAACAAAACATAATTCAGGAAATAACAACCAAAAGTCAAATACAAGCAATTAATATGATCTTAGCTATATTCCTCGGCAACGGCGCCACTTTTTAATAATTATCAAATTAATACTTCCTTGCAAATTATGAAACGGACATTGTCAATAAAGAACCAAACAAAGAGGTTGGGGTCGAACCCATAAGGAATAGGGTAAGATCTAGACTAATGCCGGTAATTAAACTTGTTGGTGAGTTATCTTCAAATTGGGGGGTTTCAAAGAAAATAATATTAAAACAAGATTATAATTTTGATTGATATCAAGATTTGCAAATAACTAGGATAAGTGTTCCCTATGAGTTCATAACTACTTCGGGTATACACACGTGAGCAACCCCAATGCTTACTTGTAGAACTGATAACTAGGGTTCATCCAAATGGCTGGTTCGTCCCTATTAGATGACTTTATTCAATCATTGGTTCATGTCCCATAAGCAATTTCAAACTAACCGTTATTAATAAGTTCCAAATCTTACTAACCTGCAGCCACAGCTCAAGTTAATAAAATGATCATAAAGACCAAGGCTTTGTTGTAATTCTCTTTTCGTAATCTCTACTTCTCTAGGTTCAAGCAAGTAAAGAATTCAGGCAAGTCCTAATGTTGTACACTATTAAGAAATGTTTAAAGATGAAGAGAATAAAATACAAGAATTTAGCATTGGTTTTGAATCACTTTTGTGTAATCCTATTTCATTAATCCACCATAGTTCCCACAACCCCTTGTTATGGAGGTTTTAGCCTCTCATATTTGTAAGATTTATAATTTACATCATAGAAAAACACATAATTAAATACTTACAATAATAATTGGGAGAAAATCTGATCTAAATATCAAAAAACAATCTCAAGAACAATGGATGA
>JACEIK010000019.1:260127-272836 GCA_018107945.1 Datura stramonium | reverse complement strand
ATTCCCAATAAGGAAAATGCTTGAACTCCATGCATAAAGAAAAAATATCTTCATGATCAGACATGCTATTAACGTGACCCCTGATGTTTTTATTCAAATATTGATACTGTCAAAATATGCTAAAACTTAGAAAAATAACACACGTAACCATATAAAATATTTACACATATTCATATCTCGGATATCAAAATGATTAATTCCATGATCAGTTCATGTAATCCATAAAATATTATTATTATTATAACTTTTTGGAAATCTTACAAGAAATACTTAATCACGAACATTGTAGGAAATTCGTGAAAGTTTGAGGCATTTTAAGGATATTGTCCTCAAGGATATTTTACCCGGTATAGGTGTATCTTCTAGAATTCAACAAGCTCTTTTAGTATAAAACTTGAAGCACAAAAACTAAACAAGATTAAATCAAAGAAAATCTAGCACACTAACAGAATATGGGGGAAAAGAAAAAGTCACTTGTTTTTTCTACCTTTGCATTTACAAAGGAATTAAAGATGATTAGTGGCTATTAATTATGACTAAAGAATATGTTAAATTTATTTTTGAGATATAAAATTATTTTTCTAACATAACTACCGTTACTGTATAGGTAGATCTGATTGTGAAAGACCTATTACTGGATAATTCATGGGTAGAGCCAAAGCATGTGAACTATACAAGTTCCCAATAACATCAATTAGTTGATTAAATATTAAATTAAAGTATAAAGTAAAGGCTCCGGTGTATAGAGAAGACCTCACCGTTTAAGAAGTAACCATAGAAACGAAGGAACCCACTATTTTGATTTCTTTTATTTACTAGCTTTTTAATACCTAGGAAAATACAATTTCTTATTTCGCAGTGAAATACCTAAAAAAAAAAAAAAATCGTGGTCCGGAAGGTTAGAGTAGCCAACGCCATTGAAATTTTGATTTTATACATTGAAAAAATCCGTTTTGTTATTAATAGACTAGGAAGGGGGGAAAGAATAACTAAAAGAAAGGCAATCGATTAGTTATTCGTCAAAGTTTCATTTATTCAATGACCAGAATTAAACGAGGATATATAGCTCGAAGACGTAGAACAAAAATTCGTTTATTTGCATCAAGCTTTCGAGGGGCTCATTCAAGGCTTACTAGAACTATTACTCAACAGAAAACTTACTAGAACTATTACTCAACAGAAAATAAGAGCTTTAGTTTCCTGGCTCATCGGGATAGGGATAGTGGAAAAAGAGAGATTTTCGTCGTTTGTGGATCACTCGATAAACGCAGTAATTGGTGAAAGGAAGTAGAACCTTCCGTTGGTTACGCCCTTTAAGTGTCGGTTCTTCCATATTTAGATATGGAGATAGATCCATATAGAGATCTATATCTTTCTATCGATAAATAGATATATTTAGAAATGTATATTGATCTAGTTTCAAGATCTATGAACAAGAGAGATTCCTAAATATCCATTTGAGAAAATAGATGAATAGATAGGGCGAAGCCAGCTGAAGGACGGTCGCATTAGCGCCCCCTATTTCACTAAAGCAAGAAGGAAGAAAGTTGACTTTGAGAAAGAAGGGCTTCTATTTAGATTAGTTTCTTAGTAAAAGATAAGGCAAGAAGCAAGGGCGTAGCAGCTGCGCGAAAGCCGTTGTACCTTAGCGTACCCCTTTTCTTGCTTGTTAGCGCCCCCTACCCCTATTATTTAGATTATAGTCATAAAGGAACTGAAGGAAATTTGAAAACCTTACTAATAGAAAGGGGATGCGCTCAAGCATGCGAAGAAAGCTCGAAGAGCTTCTCTTATATTATAGAAAGTTTTGTAGAAATGGGATTCTTCAAATATCCCATGTTGTAGGGGCTTCAAAGAAATCTTGTAGTTTAGGGGTGCGCAGGTTTGGAACCCTATACAAGGGGCTAGCGCGCAATGGCTTTCTCTGATAGAGGCTCGCCTCTTCAAGTTCAAGTTACGCTTGCTGCTTTTAATTTTGATAGGAGTAGGTGCTTGCAGCTCGCTCGCTGTCTACTAAATGAGCCTTCACTGCCCGCCCAACCCCTATCTTTAATCTTCAGTGAAGTTCAGTCAAATCAATGAAGTGAACAACCCAACCTCTTTGTTTGAAGATTTTCCAAGAAGCTTCAACTTGTTGAAGCTTTATTTCCCCTAATTCCGAAACACAACAATAGACTTGCTGCCACTATAGTCTAGGGAAAAGCTTATCTTTGATAAGAGGTTATAGGGGAGTTCAGAAAGGATCTGATCGTAGATAGAGACTTCAACTTGTGCGGGGGTAAGGGAAGATGTAGCCAAGTGGATCAAGGCAGTGGATTGTGAATCCACCATGCGCTGGTTCAATCCCCGTCGTTCGCCCATCAATAAATGGACCGTTTGTTTCGGAGACACAAGACAAACCTAGAAAGCATTTTTTCTGCAAGTCATCTCGAGGCTTTCAAACGCATCCAAGCAATCGATATCCGATTGAAAGATAGAAAGCATAGATTCGCATCGCCTACTTGTTGAAAGCAAAAATGGAATGGCCGATCATGAATTCTATGACGTTTCTAAGACCTCACTAATCAGCCAACCACTTTTTATTTCATAATGAATGAACCCCCGAATGAATAAAAAATATCCCCTCCCTTTTACTAAACCATGGGCCCCGAGTAGTTTACCGAACAAATTGAGTTGTCATGACGATACTTTTCATCATCGGGAATTCTCTTCATTACGTGACTGATCGGATCCGCCGTAGACACTCGAGAGATCTTTACAAGGCAGGCTAAAATAAAAGTCTAAGAGGCGCTGCAAGCGAGCAAAGAGTTATGCTTTCATTTCTTTGTTGAGATTGAAATAAAGTTAAAAGATTTGGTATAATGAACGCAGGCTAAGTCAAGAAAAGGACTTCCTTGCCTTTCGTTCATAGTAGTCTTAATGACTAGTAGTTTGAAGCCTTAAGAAAGAGGTTTTTTTCGGCACTCGCTTCCTTCGTCTTAAGTAAATTTTAGTTTACTTTTTCGATTCGGAACTCTTCGTCGAGCTGATGGCGAGATCAATTTTTTGTTTGAGGTTCAAGAGGAAGGAGAGGAACCACCGCCCAATGGTGCTTTTACGAAAGTATGGTCACCGGTTGCTAATACCTTCTCGAGACTATCGAACCTGAAATCCACTTTCCATCGCTTTTTTTAGGTTGGCATAATATAGAAAGAGAGTGCCAAGAAAGGACACATACCTATCCCTTTTGGAAGGTTTGGAACCCTTACTCAACATAGGGTCGAAAAACCCGACATACCCTTTTTTTAGAGTGTATAAGGAGAAAAGATCTCTTGCATCGTTAGCCGCTTTTAAGCATTTCCTGCCTGAGTTGTTGACCATCACCTGACCTCACACGGGAGGCCCCGTACAGAGTGATTCTCCCCCAAAAAAGTCTACATGTGATGTTCCGAAAATAAAAACATGTGATTTAGTAAATTAGAACCCATTGGGAGGTGCAACTAGGGAACACCTATAAACTAGTTTGAAAAGTTCTTCTATTTAGTAATGGAAGTCATCTGTTGTAACTTTCTAAAGGTATGGTAGAGAGGCTTGAGAAGGTGGACAACCCTTCAGTGAAGACCTAACGAGAAGCTGAATTCAAACAAACCCAAAATCCACAAGAATCGTATGAATATCTATGGAGCGTAACAAGGAACCTTGGCTTCAGCTCTCGTCACCTCACTCAATCCTACAATGGAAACTCGAGTCGAGGCGCTGCAAGCGAGCAAATAAGCACGTCTTGTAACCAAAACAAAAAGCCCATGGATCCACAAAGGCTTGTTCTGGACCACACCGCGTCATTGAGACTACCACCTTTCTATTTGAGTAAGGAATGAATATCGAACCCTACTGATGTTCAACCGACGATCGGGCCTAGTGGTTCTTGCGGATTTTCCTATTTTGGCTTAGACTGAAAATATTGGACAGGAATGGAAAACAAACTGTCCAGCCTTTCAAGCCCTACCAAGTAAAGGGAGATGTGTTTTTTGCTGCTTTAACCCCACTTCTGCTCAACATCGATCCTCTCAGATACTTCCTCAAGCAGCGGAAGACTCAACACCCAAGCAGTTACACGTTGTTGATTTCAGACTCCTCCGGTAGAGCCAACAACCATTAAGTGAATTGGCTTGTGTTACTAAGTTTCAAGATGTTCACTGAATCCTTCACGATGTTTTGGTGGCAGGTACTAGTACATTGAAGCCTTAGAGAGCCACTGGACTCCAAACAAGCCGTTACGAAGCACCATTAGCCCATGTCAGGCGACCCGAAAGGACAAGACATAAACCACCCGCTAAGAAAAGGGTAAATAAGACAAGCGATCAAGCTGGAAAGTCAGGGATAGAGGATGGATTTTTCCAGGGTGTGTGAACTTCCTTATATATAAAGCCACATGTGCGGGTGTGAAAGGATTTTATGGTCTTGGTCATTCTTCTATGAAATATCGATTCTATCAATCATTCCATTTAAAAATAAAGTACCCCCTTAATAAGTAAGGCCCCACGATTCCCCAAACCAGCTCGTGGACTTACCCAGCGGAATCGGCCAGGGGTATTCGGCATGGGCGGAGAGAGCATCTGAAGGGTTACTTCACCTTTGGTGATCACACACTGACCCGGGCAATCACTAGCTACAATTGATGGAATTTTGATTGAAACTATTCATAAAAAAAGCTGCTTGAAGCCCCACCCGCTTTTCTATATAGCCGCATAACCATAACAAGTTTTCTCTAATGCCATACCAAACCAAGACCTTTCCTACAAGGAAAGAAAGAACCCGCGGCTCCCATTTTTGAATACCCCCCTCACTCCCCCTGGAGTGAGTTCTTTTCTGCGGGATTAAGGGATTCCTGTCTTTTGCTCATATTGTCTCCTATGGAGATGGATTGATATGGGGCTTTCTACTCCTTACCTATTCACTTCTACTTGAACCGTTCAACGAGTGTTGTAAAGATCCAAAGGAAAATATCCTCGCTCAGCACTAGTCAACTTGTGGGGTCTCACATACCCTGCAGACAACAACCGCAACAGTCACCAGTCTAGTCCCCTACCCCACAAAGTAGCTTGATGGCCAAACCACTCCCAAGGCGAATAGTGCCCTAGGGGCCGACCCGACACCGACCGGATGAGAATACCACGCAGTGGGAGCAGACTGAGTCGGTATTCGCCTATGAGAGGCACACTCGTATGCCTCAGGTAAGAAAGCAGAACCTCACCTCTTTCAGTTGCTGAACATAAACCTACTTTAGATCCACTAGAGCATGTAGATCTACTAATCTACAAAGAAAGAAGTTGGTAGCAGTACTTTAAGGCTGTTTTTGCCCCTTTTGAAGACCAAGGCACAATGGCAACGATCTATATCTATGGGGATGTGAAGAATATTTTAAACGACTTTCGAACCATCACATGAATTCCGACCCAACTACCGTAAGAACAGAATGGAAGGGAAAAAAAGGATTCTATGTGCATACGTGAAAGCTCTATCAATTGAAAGATTCTAGCAGCTTTTTATTTTCTTTTTAGAGGAATGATTCCCTCGTTTGAGAACCGCCATTCACGTACTATTCATCCCCACTAAAAACAGCGATTGAGAATCTCGAGAACCTAAAAAAATGCAGAAGTGAGTGTACCTAAGGCTCTCCTCTCTCCCCCTTTTTTAGCCAACACCATCAACCCCATTTTCACTGGGTCAAAGCCAAAAATCTAATAAATAGAAGGAAAGGAGATCAGAAAGGTAGGCGAACGACTTGACTATAGTATAGGTCGGATGTTTCAATGAGCAGTAAGAAACAGATCCCCCTTTATTTTGGGAAAGCTGGCAGCCGCGTGTGAATTCTTTCAAGGCAAAGGGCAGCCTGATTCGACATTGTTGTTTACTCTGATCCGGTTGAGGTGGTTTTCATTTACCAGCACGTAGGTATTCTAAATTCCTATGATCGAGTCTTTCTGGCCCCTGTGAACATCTTTTCTTAATGTATTAAAGAGGGCCTCTCTAATCGATGAAAGGTGGTGGGTGTCCACTAACGGCCATTCCTGGCTCGGCTCCAATAACACAATTCCGGGAGGAGTCGGTAGTTAGGCACTGGATCCCTTCGAACCTGGCGAATGTGTGAAGCTGGGTCGGGGTTTGGTGAACCAATTGGTCGCTCCTATAGTTGAAGTATCAGGCCCCCTTTTTGTTGCCTAGGTTACACCTTCGGAATACCCCATAAGGGAATTTTTTCTACTCCATCCAATCTTCACTTTACGCCACACCGGCTCCCCTTTTGTCATAAGACGTGGAGTTAGACCAAGGGGAATCTCTATAGGAACTAGTCCCTTATATTTTGCTCATAGGAGATCGAGACACAGCCCCAGGGCTTTGGGTAAATATGTAGATAAATCGCCCTAGATAAACAACTACATAGAGGGTCTCTACTAGTCTATATATTCTTTGATTTCGTTCCCCTCGCAAGAGTCATATTACAACCGATGAGATATGCAAGTTTTACGTGTAAGTAATACCCAATCCGATAGTTTACAATATAGATAGATAGATATATATTTATAAAGAACATTCTAAGAAAAGATATTAATATATATCGGTAGTTGTCTAGTCGTACCCAAACAATAATATTCCAGAGGGAAATGCACCTAAGATCAAATATTTCGAGTCTACTTCCGTAGAAAATTCAGACTTTGTTTTTGATGCTGCGATCACATAAAGACATAAACTTTGAGGCTCAATAGCTAAATACATTGCAATTGAGTCATAAGTCGGGATCATAAAGAGCATACCCCGAGTAGGAAGTGGAACTAATACAATGGATTCAAAAGCATCAAACCACTGTTGTTCGAAAGAATTGAAACACATCGAAATGGTACCAGCCATACTTAATAATAGAAGGACTTGGAAGATATATGTAAAATTGTCCCTCCTAAAATGATTATTCGAGAATAAATGGACAATAGTTAGGAGAGGTGTGCCAGCGGCGAGCAGAAGCAAGGTTATTAGATACCTAAGGAAAGTCCGGCCAGAACCACACGTGCAAGTTTCCCTGCATGTGGCTCGTCCGTGATAACTTCTTTGGATTTGCGTGAACTAGTGGACTGATAACTAAGTGGGGATGCTCCTCCAGCACGAGGGAACCCTTTCGGAACTAGTTAAGAATGGGCACCACTATCCGAGCCCGGATCCAGCCAGGTTCTATTGATCATGTCCCCTTCCCAACAGTTGTACCTTGTCTTGGGGCGTCTTTGTCTTTACTATAGAAAGCTCGCCGGAGAAAGCCAGGTGCTGTAGGTAAGCTCTATTTGGCCCGGAGCATTGATTTTCCATAATGAATAGGCTAGCTCTATCTCTCTATTACCTATCCTGTGCTCGAGAAGGTCCCTCAGTTCCTCAGCAACACCTCGAGGTGCATTTAATTGTATTACATGAGACAAGGGCTATTCCCCACTCCATGGCATGACACCTTTTGCTCATCCATTCATCCCATCCAGACGCAATGCCCTTTCTCATTATCATCTACCGTGCTTTATTTCCTCCCGGCTATTCACGCATGAAGATCGTCGTATGTATGCTCGACTTCGGTTGCCAGTCCTATAATAGGTAGAAATACATTATGGTAGGATCAGTCACCCGGGCAAACAACCCTCCTCCAAGAAGAATTGTGCTATGCCCCCCGATCCTTATAGAGCGAAAGAGCTACCTGGTGATCCCTAGGTTGTAGCATGTCCGGTCGTTAACTCCTCAGGCCGCTGTCACCGTTTCTAGGACCGATCGACACCTCACATGCACCGGTACCTACATAGTGTAGTCTCGGTCGCACATTCAACATAGCGTTTGGACTCATGTGCCTTCCAGAACCAGGGGTGTTCGAGCCTGCTGCGTAGGATTAGCCAACCTTGCGGCGACAAAAGGATTAGATGTCCCCCCATTCTACAGTTCCCTGCGGTCCAAACCCGGTGCGGCTTTAGGTTAGGGAGCTAGACGATAATATCTTCTCTTCATCCAAAAGCGCGCTGCCCTCCTTGGCGCGTAACACTAAGTAATCCAAGCGAACCCACATTACTGACTAACGGTGGATAATCATATTTCTTAGAGGTACTAAATAAAACTCCATGAATGAGAAATATGAAGGCTGCATTAATGATAAATATCTCTGGGGAAAGCACTAAAAAAAGATTGAACATGTGGGAGGATCCGAACAAATTCTGCTTTCATTTCCCCTATATGGAGCACTGAGTTACTTATTTTACGGTCTTCAGTAGGCAGGCTGCACTCTAGGCGGATAGGAAGGTTCGTTAGACTAGCAGCCAGACCAAGAATGAATGTGTAATAATGGTGATTCCACACCAGGATCAATAAATAATTGAATGTAGAAAGGGAATCCTAAACAAAAAAGGTGTCCATGACCCCCCTTTAGAGCGTATAAGGGGAGGTCGAATTCCAAACCTTTTCTCTCTAGTATACCCATTACCAAAAAATATACGTCACTTTGGGACACATGCGCATAGCCACCGCGCGTGGCTAAAAGTCAACCAAAAAAAGAGATCAAACTTTTTTTTTGAGTTCCACTGAGAAAGTCCTTTCTTATAAAAGACGCCACTCTACGAGGGAAGATGCAGATAAAAGGCCAATAGCCTGATGTCAGCTTCTATGGCATAAGCTTTAGATCTATCAACGAATAATAAACATTTCATAAGAAGAGAATAATTTTTTGTTTAAATCTCAAAGAAAGGTATAGGTTAAATTTTTCACAATCATTTCAATCTTTTTCTTCCAATTCTAAGAAAGAAAATTCCCGAAAAACCCGTCAATAAATGACGAACTCCATTATACAGATGATAGGACAGGGCTAAGGCAGTAATATCGACGGAGATTAGGATGAGCTTTGATGAATAAAAGAAGAATTGGTAGAAATTCTCATAGGTGAAGAAAATCAAACCTATTTTCAGACAAAGAAGATAAGAAAGAAAACTATAGTGGCTAGGAAAGCTCCGGAGATTCTATGGGAAATTGAAAACGTTGAAGTAAGCTGTGGCTTATAAATAGGAAGATGAGGAGATAAGGGGTGAAGGATATTCATGATATTCAGAAAGATTTATGTTCATTCGCTCTGCGAGTAGAGCGGTATACCGTAAAAAAGAAGCGACTACCTTACTTAAGCAATTCTTCTTATTCTTGTTCTTTCATAGTTGAAGTTCCTATATTGATTTTTTCTTTCTTTTATGAATGCTATAACTCCTAATTCTTTGGTAGCAGACCTCTTTGATAGTTTGACCATTATCCCCCATCTAACTCAACTATTCGACTGTATGGCTATTGTGATTGCGAGAGAAAGGAGGGATGGCACCTTCCTTTACCATCTGGCGGTTGAAAACAAAAGTGCTTCCAGGTACACAGCTGTTAGGATTATCCACGTCATATTTACGGACATAGCAGGGAACTTGACCGTCAAGTTTGAAAAAAATTAGCAAGCCTGTGTCACTTTCTTACGTCAAGAGAAAGGGAGATCAAAGAAGTATGGGGCCGATATGCGAAGTATCAAATCCTAGAGATAGCGGATCTTAAGAGGCAGAAAAAAGGAACCTCGGCGACCCAGAGATCATGGAGTCCATGCATGTGCTGAAAGTGAAGAAGCTTTCCACTCCTTTCCGTCCCCCTGCCTCATATAGTTTGATCTTGGGCAGAATTTCATGCCCAAGTGATACTCAAATACTTCATTTCTACTTGTCTATCTATTTTTATGTGTGCATTCTCATGTGATTTTTATGTAAATGTGAAATTATACTAACCAACATGATTAGTGTTGTTTTGCAGTTAGAAGGAATTTTTCATAAAAAGAGAGTAGTATGACTGAGGTAGGAAAAGAGCCACTATATTACTTGCACGACCCGTACACTTGCGGACGCGCTCGGTGTGAAAAAGAGTCGTCAAATTATTGGCACTCGATGCGGGCTACGTCACTGAGGTAGGAGCTAGAAAGAACTGCTTGATGGAGCACTCAAGGGATGCAATACCTTCCGAACATGAAGTTATAAAACGCACTTTCAACTCTTTCCTATACCGCAACCGGACGATTACTCTTGTCCAACAATTTCTCCATGAATGTGGCCACCGTGAGATAAATGAGAGAAAGTTATCTCAGTCACTTTTACTTTTTCATTATTTTCTAATCCGTACCTTATGATACTTCATAGCTTCATAGTTACAAGTCATTTTCTCATTACTTTTTGGCTGGAGTGAAGGTGTAGTGGCTTGCTCGAGATGGTAAGAAGGCGAGGCCCCCGCGTTCGCTTCATTGGGGGGAAGAGGGGTGGGAAAGTGGGCCTCTTCACAGGGACATTTAACATGCAGAATCAGACACTTTCCCATTCTCTCCACCCACACAGCTTCCTCACAAGGTTCTTCTATTCCAGTCTCTGCTGATCCTGCTTTTTAATCTTGTTTTCTTTTGAGACAGTTTCTTCTTGATCAACATCTTCCTGAATCATTAGGTTAGACCGTTGACGAATTTCTCTTATCCCATCCTTCATTCTCTTAAGCCTCATGGTAGTAGGAGATTAAAGAACTTTGGGTGAGCAATTAGAGGTTCTTCCAGCGGCATCGGTGGCGGCAATTTCAGGAGGGAAGTGCGGTTCCTTAAAGAAAGAACCACACGTGTGGCATTGCTGAAGAAGTTGGTCGGAGAGTTCTTCTGTGGTGGCGGCGGAGTGGTGGATTGCGGTGGATCATGGCTAAGCGATCAATGGGGCATGATTGTTCTACTTGCAATTCTTGAACACTCATTTCATGGAAAATTTTGGAAGCTAGGCTAGGATCGGATCCAATTCTAGGAGCGATGTAAGACCAGTAGACCCAGGCTATGCCTTTGATCTAGGAGCTTCGGTTTGAAGACATTGTTCTCTTGAAAGCTTATTAGGAAGCTAAGTCTTTACCCTTTCTTTTATCAATAGGAGGTGTGGTGCCCTTGGACCWGCCCTTTATGCAGCAGTAGTTTCGGTTGAACTGGACATTTCTCTTGGTAGGCTAAGAATTCAAGCTTAGACATCAGATGACCAAAGGAAAAAACTAACATGCAAATGTGTCCCGCTGAATGCATTCCTTTCATCCACTGCTATGAAAGAAGCTGTAGGTGGAATATCAGTTCTTAGGCCAACCTCTCAAAAATGGAATGGATAGAGAAATTCATAGACCTAAATAGGATAGGAGAATTGATAAGGGGAATAGAGATGATGATAGTCCGTGGTAGTCCCCAATACTTTACCACGTTCTTAAGGAAGAAAGGAGCTGCTTCTTCGGCCTTGCAATTTGGTGGTGCGGGAATGAAGGTTGCATACTTCGAGAATCTATCAACCACGACCATAATGGAACCGAACAATGGTAATGTCGTGTTGAAGTCCATCGTGACACTATCCCATGGTCGCTTTGCCACTGGTAGAGGTTCCAAAGGTCCACCGGGCTCCTTGTTCTCCACTTTGTCTTGTTGGCAAATAAGAAAAGTCTGCACGTAGCCTTTGATCTCCTCTCTCATTTGCGGCCAATAATATGCCGACTCCAAGAGTGCTCGCATGCCTTGTTGCCCCGGATGACCAACCCACTTTGCATCATGACATTCCTTTTAGAAGAGTGCGCCTTAAGTTCCCCCATTTTGACACATAGAGGCGGCCTTCAACTCTTCAAAGGCTCTTTGGAAGCTCTCCGTCCACTCCCAAGGACGGTTCTTCTTCGGCTGCAGCAATGGCAGAATACCCCTTTCTAAACTGACGATAGTAGTTCACGAGCCCCAGAAATGTCCGTAACTCGGTCACGGAAGTAGCCACCTCCCACTCCCTTATGGAAGAAACCTTGGCCTCGTCAATCTTGATTTGGCTTATGACATGCCCCAAGAAGTCTACCTCCTCCAAAATGAACGAGCACTTCTCTTTCTTGATGTAAAATTGAGTAGTTGGAAGTTTTTACGTAGATGCTCCATGTGCTCCTCCGGGGTATTACTATAAATGACTATTTCATCCAAGTATACCACCACGAATTCATCAAGGTATGGCTAGAAAATCTTATGAATAAGAGTGCAAAACGTGGCTGGTGGCTTACCAAACGGCATCACGAGCCTCACGAACGCTCCATACCTTCTTACGCACGTGGTCTTGGGCTCATCTCCTTCGTCTATGCGCACGTGGTAATATCCTTTGCGCAAATCTACCTTCGCGAAGAACTTGGCCTTCCCCAATCTATCGAACAAGTCGGTGATCAAGGGAATAGGGTATTTCTTCTTCATAGTTATCTTTTTTAGTGCGCAATAATCGATTCACATTCGCAATGATCCATCATTCTTCTTTTGGGGACGCCAAAGGATGCTTTGGACGGCCGAATCTGCCCGGAATCAAGTAACTCGTTGAGTTGCTTCCTCAACTCTTCTAATTCTGGGGTTGCCATCCTATTGGGTACAAAGGCGGGTGCTTTCGTACAAGGTTCCAACTCAATTTGATGGTCTATCTCCCGCCTCGGTGGTAGACGCATGGGGCAAATCATCCGGCATTCTTTGATGCACTCAGGCATATCTTCCGTGCTCTTATCTTCGGAAGCATCTTCAATGTCATGTATGGTAGCCATCTATCTTGGCTCACCCTTCTTTAGTCCTTTGACTAGTTGCATCGCGGACAATTGCGGGTGTGGCGAGGTAGCAGGCATGGTTGTAGTGGATACA
>JACEIK010000019.1:223434-234450 GCA_018107945.1 Datura stramonium | reverse complement strand
CCATCGTCCGCTGCAACGGTAACTTTTTTGCTGCAGCAGACCTTCTGTGGTGGTCGGGACACCGCTACCACGAATCCGACGGTTATTTTCCTGGTCCATTATGGTGGAACTCTAACTTTTACCATGGTCTCGTTATAGTGGAATGACTACCGCTGCAGCGGTCCCCCATAACCAGTAGCTTCTCAAAATGACCAACTTTCACTACCTAAAACACTTCTTTTATCCATGGTCTAGCCCCGTTCGAGTGCTCTAAGTTAGTTTTCCTTCATAATGACATCGGGTCATTACATCAGATTCCAGTTAAAACACCATTTATCCTCGAACGATTTACAAAAGCAAAGAAGAGAACGTACCAGATTCCACAAATAATTAAGGATATTTGATTCGCATATCGACCTCAGTCTCCCAAGTGGCTTCCTCTATGAGACAATTCTTCCACTATATCTTTACCGTTGCAATCTCTTTTGATCTCAGCTTGTGGGCCTCCCTATCCGATGTTGCCATTGGCTCCTCCTCATAGGACAAGTTCTCATCCAGAAACATGGAGGCCCATTTGTTAATGTACGATCAATCCCTATGGTATTTATTCAACATAAAAACATGGAATGTTGGATGCACCCCTGACAGCCCTGGCGATAAGGTCGGCTCATATGCTACTTCACCCACACGTCAGAGGATCTTAAATGGCCCAATGTATCTCGGGCTAAGCTTGCCTCACCTACCGAACCACATTATCCCCTTCATGGGGGATACCTTGAGAAAGACTTGATCTCCCTCCATAAACTCCATATCTCTCACTTTTCTATCTACATACTGTTTCTGTCTACTTTGAGCAACTATCAGATGCTCTTGGATAACCCAAGCTTTTTCCAAGGATTCCCTTAGAAAATTAGTTCCCCGGGGTCTCACCTCAAATGCATCAAACCACCCAATTGGAGACCTGCATTTTCTCCCATACAAAGCTTCAAATGGAGCCATGCCAATGCTCGAATGATAGTTGTTTTTGTAAGAAAACTCCGCCAAGGATAAGTATTTATTCCAATGGCCCCCAAAATCTATTACACAGGACCTGAGCATGTCCTCTAATACCTGGATGGTCCGTTATAACTGTCCATCTGTTTGAGGATGGAAGGCTGCACTCAAATCCAACCTTGAGCCTAACTTTGCCTGCAAGGTCCTCTAGAAATAGGAGGTGAAATGAGTGCCCCTATCTTTCACGATCGAAACTGGAACCCCATATAATCTAATTACTTCCATCACATACAGTTTAACCAACATCTCGACATTGTTGGTTACTTCGACAGGCAAGAAGTGGGAAAATTTGTTCAGTCTGTCAACAATGACCCAAATTGAGTCAAACTTCCCCAATGTGTGCGGAAGACTTGTCACAAAGTCCATTACTATTCTCTCCCATTTCCACTCTGGGATGGGCATCTTTTGAAGTACTCCCGCAGGCTTCTGGTGCTCATACTTCATTTGTTGGCAGTTCAAACACTAAGCGACATGATCTACGATGTCCCTCATCATCCTTCCCCACCGATAATGACATTTTAAGTCATGATACATTTTGGTAGTCCTAGGATAAATGGAGTATCTCAAGTTGTGAGCTTCTACTAGAAGGGTTTTAATTAGATCACCAACTCGGGGAACACAAACACGTCCTTTTATTCTCAGGACCCCTTCGCTATCTAGTACTTCTTACTTAGCTTCTCCTCATAGAACCTTGTCTCAGATCTTACCCAACTTCTCATCCTCAAACTGTCTAGCGTTTATCTCCTCCAACAGTGATGACTTAGCCTCCATGTTGGCTAGTATCCCACCTGTTTCTGTTAATGAAAGTCTCATCAAGCTGTTTGCCAGTGTTTGGACTTCTTTGACCATCGGCCGCTGAGTAGCTTCCAAGCAAGCTAGACTGCCCATACTCACTACTTTCTTGCTCAATGCATCTGCTACCACATTTGCCTTCCCTGGGTGATACAAAATTGTCATATCATAATCCTTCAGCAGCGCCATCCATCTCGTCTATATAAGGTTGAGGTCATTCTAGGAGAACACATATTGCAAGCTGCGATGATTTGTGAATACCTCGCAACAATCCCTGTACAGGTAATGCCTCCAAATTTTCAGTGTGAACACCACTGCTGCTAGTTCCAAGTCATGCGTGGGGTAGTTCTTCTCATGCACCTTCAACTGTGTAGAGACGTAAGCAACGACCTACCCTTCCTGCATCAACACAGTACCTAACCCAGATCGTGAGGCATCATAATAAACAACAAAATCTTTACCTTCCTTCGAGAATACCAGGATAGATGTCATGGTTAGCAGGGTCTTGAGCTTTTGAAAACTCTCTTCACATTACTCGGACCGCTGAAAAGGTACATCCTTCTAAGTTAACCTTGTCAATACTGAGGCAATAGATACAAACCCCTTCACAAATTGATGGTAATAATTGGTCAGCCCAATGAAACTCTGACTCTCCATCATGGTAGTAGGCCTAGCCTAGTTCCTGATCGCCTCCACCTTCTATGGATCCACTTTAATTCCCTCTTTAGAGACTACATGTACCAAAAAAGACACAAACTCCAACCAAAACTCACACTTGGTGAATTTGGCAGACAACTGCTTCTCTTTCAGCAACCCCAACACGATTCTCAGATGGTTTTCATGCTCCTGCTTGGTCTTTGATTACACCAAGATATCATCAATAAGAACAATTATGAATGAATATAGATAATGTTTAAAGATACCATTCATCAAGATTATGGACACTGCTGGAGCATTTTTAAGTCCTAAGGACATAATTAGGAACTCATAATGTCCATATCTGGTCTGAAAGGCTGTCTTGGGAATATCTTCAGTAGGAATCTTCAATTGATGATAACTCGACCATAGGTCAATCTTGGAGGACATCGCTACTCCCTGTAACTGATAAAAAAAGTCATCTATTTGAGTGAGAGGATGTTTATTCCGGATGGTTACCTTGTTAAACTAGTGGTAATTAATGCACATTCGTATACTATAGTCTTTTTTTCACAAAAAAGATCGGGGCACCCCACGGAGAGACGCTCAGCCTGATAAACCCCTTACTAAGTAGTTCTGCAACTTCTCCTTGAGTTCTCTCAATTCATCTGGTGCCATTCTGTACGTTAGGATAGAAATGGGTCGAGTCACTGGCGCTAAATCTATGCATAAACCAATATTATGGTCCGGCGGCATGTCAGGCAGATTTGCAGGGAATACCTCTAAGAACTCACAAACTACCGGGATCGACTCTACTGAAGGAACCTCAGAACTTGTATCCTGAATATAAGATAGATATGTTGAATACCCCCACTTTATCAATTTACGAGAACGAATATATGAAATGATTTTCTTAGGAGCAGGGCTACAATTTCCTTTTCACTCCAACCTATATGACCCGGGTCCTGATATGGTGACGGTCTTAGCATAGCAATCAAGAATAGCCCTCTTGAACCTCATTATATATTGTTCCGTAGTTTCTCTAACTTGCTGTCTAATTCGAGCCAAGTCTACCATGGACACACCAGGATCTGTCCTCGAGAAATGGGACTGGAACTGGTTCTGCATGTCCTCCCAAGTGAAAATCGAGTTGGGTAGAAGGTTGACATACCAAGTGAAAGCCTGGCCTGTCAATGAACTCGGGAAAAGCCTCAATTTCAGGTAATCATCATTTGTCCCTACACTGGAAAGTAAATCGAGCCATGTGCTCTAAGGCTGAGACACTTCCTTCTTCCGAGAACAAGGTAAATTCAGGTATTTTATACCCCCTAGGAAAAGGGTGGTCCCTATCTATGTAATCAGGATAGGGTTTCCTATATAATGGCATATTAATTCTCTGTAATCTAGGGCCATACATTTGTTCGATCAAGTAGTTGGTCAAGTCTTCCTTTCACTGGCACAGCAGGCTGTGGGATTTGGTAATTCTGGCCATTGACCCCCCTTGTACATTCAGTGGTGGTTTTTCCTGACTATTCTGGCCTGTCACTTGGCCATTCGAAGCATCTATTCCAGGATTTTTAGGGACTTGGGCATTCTGTCCAATCACTGGGTGACTCTGGGTATTCGAAGGTAGACTCAAGTTATTCGTTTGAGGAGAACCTCTATTCTGTACTTGTGTTGGATATCCTAATGGGACACCCTGCCCCCCTTGTTCAAACAAAGGGTTCTCCCTAAGGCTTGGGAATTCATTAGCTAGAGGTACCTAGGGTCCTGTGGGGGTGCCCTAGTGCTAAGGGTCATTCGATTCCTTTCTAAGTCAGATCTCTGGCCTGCATTCGAGGCTACTCTTTGGATCTCGCCAACCAAGGCTTGGTTAGTCTCATTGTGCTTAGCAACTATGGGCTCAAGGGTGACTATTACTTCTCTGGCCACTTGTTTGGCCATCGGTGCCACTGTAGCTGACAAGGACTGGTTTATATCTAAGAGAACTCTATCAGCCTCTCGATGTGTCCTTTCGCTAACATAGGTACCAACCTTGTTAACTGTACCAAAGTATGGTTTCACAGTCACGCCTCCTCCTATATTCGTTCAGTTTCTCGTTTATATCTATCGGTCATTTCTTGAATCTGTTTATCGAAGTACTCATTTACGGCCTGGTGATTTCTATCTAACATGGCCATAAATTCTGCTCGAGTGACCAGACCTACTTCATTATCTGCTGGTACTTCCTGATTCGAAGACAGACTCTGGGGATTTCCAGTGTCTTCGAGGGCCTAATCCCCTACTTGAGACGATGAAGGAAGCACTTCGGCATCGGCAGCGGTAGTTACAGGATCATCGGATAGCTATGAAAAGCATCTAGGAAGAAAGGACCGAGCTGATTCTATAGCTGCCTATTCTGTAACAGCTGATTCTATCACAACTTATTCTTTCTTCTTCACTTGCAAAGAACCTATTTGATTCAATTGCAGCTCCTTCTATGCTATCAATCCCATTTTGTTCACAGCGTCCTCTTCTGGGAAGGAATTGATGGCTGTTGACTGAGGCCCTCAATAGTTTGAGAAAAAGCCTGTACTCGAGCAATATCCATATCTTCCCGCAAAGTAGCTATCATACAGGCCTCAATATACTCTGGGTTCAACCCCATAATAAACCGGTGGACTCTGGATGGCATGGTGTCTACAAAGGCTAGAGCATATCGGGCCAAAGAATCGAACTGCAGGGCATATTCTCGAACACTCATCGCCCCCTGCTCCAGGTGTAAAAACTGGTCCATCAGGGCCTGTCGGATCTCTCGTGGTAGATAACGGTCCAGGAAGGCCTCTAAAAAGCTAGACCAGGTCAGAGGGGCAACATATCTCCCTTGAGACCTTTCCCAACTCTCATACCACAACACAACAATATCCCGTAGTCGGAATACCGCCAATTCGACCGACTCTGTAGGTGTAACATGCATTATCCGGAAAATCCTCTGCATCTGATCCAGGAAGTCCTGGGGGTCCTCTATTGGATCTTTCCTGGTAAACTATGGGGGACCTAGTGCTAGGAATTCTCGGACCCTCGAACTACCAGGCCCACCTGATGATTCTACCGTTGTAGGTGGCATTGACTGGCGTTGAGTAGCCATCATTTGCGCTCACATAACTACTGCACTCCTAACTTCCTGGTCAGATGGTGTAGGTATAGGAACTGTCCGAGGTGGTGTCATCCCGAGTGGCTCCTGATGGGGTGGAGACTGCTGAGAAGGTCGGGACGATGCCTCTGTATCGCCCTCAGATTGGGCTGATTCTAAACGAGGCTGAGGCATCCTGCTGGTGCCCTCTCCTGCTGCTATGTCCAATCTTCTGCCTGTGATAGGATGTCGTTGATCTGACAATTTATTTGTAAACAAAGAGTATAATAAGCTTTAGTGACTCAACCCTATACTGTACTGCTCTCTAGGGCACGACTGAATATGAAGAAAGAGTAACCACCCTATCATGCCTTGCAGCCTCCTGCCTATGGTATGTGGTGCACAACACATCCATAGACAAGACTCTACNATTATAAATATTTTATACCTTTTAATCATTAATTTGGTTTTAGTGTGCATATTTAACATGCACTACAACACATTTGTATTCTATTTCTTAAAAAATATGTCCATGTTTGGTAGAGTGTATTAGAAAAAATAATACAAATATTAGCTTTGTGTATTACTAACACTTTGTTTGGTACACTTTTTCAACCTATGTATTATACATTCTATTTGGTATTAAGCTATGTGTAACTAATGCATTAAGGGGTGGTTTGGTACGAAAACAAGTAATACAAGAATTAGTAATACATAGATTAGTAATGCAGGGATTGCTAATACAAGGATTGTAATGTTGAGATTATTTTTTATCAAGTGTTTGGTTAGTTGTGTTAAAAACTAGATATACCATTATTGTGTTTGGTTTAAAACTATACAAAAATCTTCTTTACAATTATACCCTTAAATTTTTAGATAAAGGAATTGAGGGGTAATCTAATTATTTAGAGGTCTTATCCATGTATTGTCAATACATGGATTAGTAATCCCTTTGTTTCTTTGGTATAAAATAATACACGCTATGGTGTATAAGTAATTCATGTATTAGGTGTGATTAATTTCAATTGAGTAACCTAACAATGTATTGGCTTAGACTAAATTTTAATTCAAGGATTATTCTAATTAGTACGACCTACCAAACGACCCTTTAAAACCATGGTATTAGTAATGCAATGTTTGCTAATGCATGCATTAGCATGGTTAAAGATATAATTGTCCCTCAAAACCTTTTCCACATCCTTTCTGTCTTATTTGTGGAGGGTATTTTTATAAATAAATAATTTTATTTGATAAATTGTTCATTGAAAGTTATTCTCAACACACTAAACCAAAAATTGCATAAAAAACAATCCAAGCATAACTATTATAACACACTAAACCAAAAATTGCATAAAAAATAATCCCAGCATAACTATTAACAGCAATATCAGTGCAAACATTACTAATACAGCTTATTCAACATTATTCTTATACACTCTACCAATAACCATTAAGTCTAATTA
The DNA here is from genome assembly GCA_018107945.1 of Datura stramonium. NCBI lineage: Eukaryota > Viridiplantae > Streptophyta > Magnoliopsida > Solanales > Solanaceae > Datura > Datura stramonium. The sequence goes on along the minus strand of JACEIK010000019.1, from coordinate 227,415 downwards.
TCTATAGGTGGTGTGGCTTATCACCGATATTTAATTTTCTTTGCTAAGACATCCATCTACTCTTCAATTATTTGCCCCTTTGATTTTTGAAGGATTGACCATTTGATTTAAAATTGTATATTATTTCTGTGCAGATATTAGACATGTGAAAAAACCTCTACAGTTATGCAACTTAAACATGCTAAAACTTTAAAATAGTGTTGAAAAATAATAAAAGATTCGGATACCTTCATCTTGTGATAGTAGAGAGAAAGTGTTGATTCCTAATGTTCTTTGTTGTTTTACTATTATCAATATCATTAGCTAGTTATAAATCGAAAAATCGAACCAAACCAAACCAAGAACCAACCTTTGGTTTGGTTTTAAAAATTTAAAAACCAATTAAATTGGTTTGATTTTAATTTTGATTAAAAAAAAATTGATCTAAATCGAACCACTAAATACGAAATTTCCCATTTTTTTGTTAACAATGCTCACTAAAATAATTTTAGAAGTAACCACCACTATATCCCATGGGCCTACCTTCAACAGTGAAAACAGGTGGTAATTTTCTAAATGGTTCAAATTGGCCTGGTTTAACATGCATTAGCAGATCAAGACAGCAACACTTAAGTTTTCATTCAACTATTCTGCTAATTCTTTGTGTTCGCAATGGCTTATTTTGAATGCTTCCCCGGGCACTGTGAGCTTTCCTCCTCTCCTCTCTCCGCCTCTCAGCTTCGGTCATCTCACGTATTTGTTTAGTTGCCTTGTAGATTGGTTTTGGCAAGTGCCTGTGTCTGCAAAATCATAATTAAGGGAATGAAGATTAACCTCTTTTGGGCTCACTGAGAGTCTTTATCAGATATTCAACCTCCAAAGTAGCAGGATTGCAAATGTAACAAATATAGTATAGGTCTTCTCAACTTCTCAATTTAGCTCAACACCATGCAGCTTTTGTTCAGGCTTGTGAGTTAGCATAATACAGGTCTTGGTATAACAAGCTTTTCACACTGGGGGACATGATCTTGCACGCCAGTTAACAAAATGACCAACTATGATTTTGTTACAAATGGCCTAAGGCCCTAAGACAAGCATATTAGTCATAGTTGAATGTTTACCTGATAATGCGCTTGACTTCAGGAAGATGTTTGTAACGATTCTTGACAGCCTCCAAATATTCATGTCTTTTCCGCTCTCTGGGCAAAATCTGCAAGAACATGATTTTCGGCTTTTACATCCAGATTGATGTGAAGAAAAACAGAAACAGAATTATAGAACAGTCAAGGAAGTTCACATCAAATAACATTCTCTTTCCCATGTTCTTTCAACACAGAATGATATTCGCCCTCCAGAAATAGTTAGGACCAGATTATTTTGTTCATTAATGAAGGCAAAAGTACTACAGTAATGCGCATTAAGAAACTTCAAAGGGAAAGGTGGATAGGAGACAATTGGCCAATTGTCCTTAAACACTGTCACAAACCAAACTTGCAAGAAAAAAATTTGAGACAATCAGAATTAAAACTATACCTGAACAATTCAATATAAAGGCAACAGAATATATCAAAAGTCATTCTTTCAAGGAAAGTTCCAAGACAATCGTATTTTTTTTTTCTTTTGCACAACAGTTCCTGCACAATCAAATGTGTAATCATTTCACAGGTAATATCTTTCTCCCCTTTTCCTTTCCAAACATTTTATTTACTTACAAGGATTTATATATCTTCATGTTTGTGTGTTCTAAGAATCTCCTAATATGCACTTACAGCTATATCTCTTTCCCTTCTTTTCCTTTTTTAATACTCATCATACTATTAACTTGTGCAACAATATTAATGAGGAACCATAAGGTTTTTTCTAGTTTGGAATCTCCTTTCATATACATGTTCGCAGAATTCTAACTAACAAACTCTAATAACTCATTATTATGCTTGTCTAAGAGTTCTACTGAAGAAATGTGAAGTTTTTCTTTGTTTGTTTCCAAAAACTAAAACCAGAAATCTCACCACGCTAAGCAGCCCAAGAAACTAGAATGGATTGGGTATAAGAACTTGCGACCTCTTGATCTCTTTTTTTTTTTCAATCATAACAACATTGTTGAAACCAAATCCACAATTAAAGAGGAACAAAAGAGAGGGGATTAAGAAAAATCTCAGATAGACTCAAACCGAAAATGCATCAAAAAACAGAAATAAAACGTGTACACAGATTCCCAGAAAACAGTATATAAACCAAAAGAATCAAGCAGTGTAGGTACATACAACTCCCAATTGTTCAGATGCTTTTGCTTTCCATAGACGAAGGTTGGTATCATCACTTCCTGAGATAATATAACTTGCATCGCAACTGAATTTGACACAGAATACCCTGAGTTGATGACAGATGTCAGGAAAACACATTCAGTTAAACGTGAAAGTACACTATATAAGCAGCCAAGACGGTCAATTATTGTTGGGGATAACTACATGATAACTAATAATAAAACAGAAAAGATGCTTCTTTATCAAGATATGGAATGAAACCTCTGCATCCTCTGAGCGTGATACACTTCCCTGCTGGAACCACCATTATATTGGAAAATTCTCACCTACAAAGTATGGTAATTCGGTCAAAGTGCTGAGAACACTAGGTGAACAAATAAACCTGACATGAACTTACTGATCTATCATAAGATCCAGTCACAAATTCTCGACCGGTTGGTGAATAATCTATATCCATCCTGCAAATAAACTACAAATATTAGCAACAAACCCCGCTTGTCAAATCCAACACATAAACTGCAGTAAATAAAGAGAAAATGTCTTACACAGAAGAGACGTGATCTTCATGCACACATTTGGCACCGTTTAACTTTCTAACATCATAACTGTAGCACTTGCCATCATTATTAGCCTACATCGACAGCACAAGTGAGGAGTGATTGCAAAGAAAGCACCTAATATATAAAATCCATACTGAAAAGTGAAAACAACCACTAAAGATTAAGAAAATCAACACCATGTGAGACTCAAGCCTTTGTATTATGATTAATGCACTCAACCCCGCGACCTCCAAAAATACAGCTAAACTGCATTCATCACTAAGTGTTCAGGCAGCTCCTTAATATCTCTATCATGGTAAAACGTGAAATACTGAAGCAAAGCAAATGGTGCACCAGATACACCTCACAGTTTGATAAAAACGAAGTTAAACACACCTATGGCAACATTTTACACAAAGGCAGTGAGTTAATGAGAAAGCTACATTGCTCTACTTAAGCTGCACAAACTTCTAGCAATAATGTTGGGGTGGTGTTAGACACGTAACTAGATTATTCTCACTAAGAAAAGACCTTCCAAAGAACAGGTCACCTCTTGGTCCTATCTAATTTTGCAAGTCTCTGTTCATATTTAAGATGATTACATTCTACATTCATATAACAATCAAAATTGTTTTATCAATCGGAAAAAGACGGGAAGCAGGCTACTATTATCTACCTTACTCCATGTTAAGTTTAAACCATCATCAAAATTTGGGCATATACTTTTTCCTTTTAAGGTTTATCCTTTGAGGAACTATCACAAAATTTGCTAGACACTTAGAATGGAGTCTCTAGTTTCTTTTAATTACCTTAACTAAAATTTCTAAAAATTATAAAGGTATATTTTAAGAATTCAGCTACAGAAAATCAGGTCTTAAATTTTTTTTCTCAAAAGTAACTTAATCCCCTCCACCAGAAGTCCTTCCTCAAAGGAAAATATAGTGTGAACGAGATGTCAACTAGAAGAATCCTTTTTTTAGATGAACGTCATAGAACTATAGGTCCCTAGATATGACTTCATAAGGGAAGCAGTTCTATTCACGCTCAGCTTCAAGTTCCTAACCTCAATTCTAACCAGGACAAAGTAGCCAAACAGTGATTGTGAGCTAATTGGAAAAGAAATCCAGTGATCCAGTAGCTTTCAATAATCTTAGTTAATCCAGACAGATGTAAATTTTCAACTTACACTACAAAATACA
>JACEIK010000019.1:112110-147966 GCA_018107945.1 Datura stramonium | reverse complement strand
ATCAATTCTATCACCACTAATACTCTGTCTGAGTCTCACCAGATAAACACGTTTTTTAATTTTTAAAAATTGGGGCTAAAATGATTTTCACCAAAAGGAAAAAAAAAAAGAAAAAAAAAAGGAGGACTTCAACCGAATGGAGTCCATGTAATTGCCTGTTTCTGAAATTGTCCTCGCTTTCAGTCGCACTATCGATTTTGCGAGTCTCCTATTTTACTGGATTCCAGCCCCGGTTCATCTTATTTGCTGCTAAACAATGGCTGAAACTTCCCATTCGACATCACTTGATAAAGAGAGGGTCACCACCACAGCCGATAACAAACGCGAAGTCCATTCTGATGACTCCGATCCCGTAACCAAAAAGTTGAGAAGCAGCGACACTCAGGAGGAGCCAAACGTTGAAATCACTGTCCCGAAAAATGGAAGTGAATTGTATTTTGAAATAGAAGCTGATGCAGCTGAGGATAAGGGTTCGAGACACACCATGGAGGATGCTTCCGTCGTTCTTCCTGATGCCAGCCTCGAATTTCCCGGGAAATTGAGGTTTTTCACTAACCCTAATCCCCAAAGAAATTTGTGTATTTTACATATCGATATGCTTAATTTAGATAGGATTAATTTGTTTGACACTCTGCAGAACTGGTTAATTGATTATCGAGCGACATGAAAGAGTTGTGTTACCAAAGTGGTTACTCAATACATAGTCTTTTCCTTTTGGCCTTCTATTTGCTAATTTTTTTTAGAACATCTAATAGGACTCATAGCTAAAGTCATGGAAGTTGCGTAAGAATAATATTACGGCTACTAGTATAGTAGGATAAGCAACACATTGCTCTAACTACCCACTAACCTTCTATGCTAATCTGTGTTCTCCAAAACCTCCTATTTAAGATTATGTACTCCATAAGCTGTATGCCCTGTCTAATGAAAAATACAAAAGAGAAATAAACAAATTTGACATGAATTGGAAATTGGTGTACTTGATGTATTTATTGGAATCTCATTTATTACTCTTCTAGGATTTTCGAAATTTTCCTGACCACGTTATTTCCTTTATAGATGTGCTCATTTTGCAATATATGATGGGCATGGAGGTCGATTAGCTGCTGAGTATGCCCGGAAGCATTTACACGCCAATGTTCTATCTGCAGGCTTACCACGTGAGTTGGTGTGTTTGCTGAGTCTCGTTAGTCTTGGTCTAAAGTTGGTTGGCAACCATTGGTCAATCATCATTTGTTGCATAGTTTCTGTTACTAGGAGTGGTTACTTTCTATTTTATTTCTGTTCGCTGTACTATGAAGTCATTGTCATTCTTTCAATGAATTTGCAGTTGGATGTTAAAGCAGCCAAAAAGGCCATACTTGAAGGTATGCTACCAGGCTTCTTTGGTACCAAAACTTGATATTCCTGCTCCTTAGCCTGTTTTCAAGTGATCCAACTATTGATGTTACTCATGGTGGGAGATTAATGTATTCTCTTTTCCCATTTTCATATCTATCAGGATTTAGGAGAACTGACGAGTCTCTTCTTCAGGAAAGCACCAAAGGTATCCTTTCTCAGTTCAAACCTTTTTCTGTATTCTTGGTTTCCTTAAAAGTTTCATAACGGGATCTTTGTTTATCTAATTTGAAAGCATGATGATTGAATGTAATTGTGATTTTGTTCTCCCATTCAAGATTTGTGTTTGGTATTCCTAATTTTATATTCTGAAGCTATACTACTTGATCCCTGTATCATTTATTTTCATGGAGAAGGAAAAGAGGCAATATAGTTTTATGGTGGTGGTATTTGGTGGTGATGGTGGCCTGAATTGTTCTGATATTCCTTGTGATGGCCTGGTTTGAGAAAATTTGGTCGATTGGAATTCATTGAGATCAGTGCTGGATTTGGGGTTATTGCTGTTTCTACCTGTGATGTATCAAAATCGCACCTCTTTCTGGAAGGTTCAATTGAATGATGTGGCTTTCTTTCATTTTTGATGTTTTTGTTCTATTCCATCAGCCGGTCTAGCTAGTGGCACTAGAAAACTCGAGGTCCACAAGCATCAATTCACTAGCAGCAAAAGCTGTTGATCTATGAGAAAACTGTTCACTTCTTCATTCATTGCATTTGCTGTGTCATTCACATCTAAATCCATTACTTTTAAATGAAGCATTAGTATCTTTTACAATTTAAATGTTTACATATTTATCATGTTTTCTCATGTTTAGGAGGCAAAGAATGGTCGGTTAGATAGTTAGAAAATGATGTTGGTTCATTTTTCCTTCAGAAATGTTAGTGAAAGTTGATCATTTGTTTGAACTGCCACAACCCAGGCTCTGTATGTGATACTGAAATTATAAGCCAAAGGTTCATGACACTTCATTGGCAAACCTGGTTGTATAGTGGATTGACAGTTTTACTGCTTAGTACTTTTGGTTTATGTAAGGCATGATATTAGGTAAGTAAGACCGTAAAAGAAGCAACAGTGACTTTCTGGTTTTCATTTTTATTTTTGGAATATTGAATTGAATAATCTTGAATTCTTTTCAGGGTTTTGTTTCTGTGGAAGACATTCTTTATCTCCTTGCCTAAACTCTTCTCATGTATTTTGCATTTCTAATCAGTCTGTACTCTTCTTCATTTCTTGAAAAGCATTCACCTATTTGTATCTTTCATGTTTGAATGCTTTAAAGGCTTTTTCTGATATCACATATCTGGTATTTTACCTGAAGTATTAAGAACCACTTCTCTGGTATTTTACTCTGGATTGTGAAGTGTTATCACTTCTCTGGTATTTTACTCTGAACTGTAAAGTGTATCACTTCTTTGATTCATATCCAATGTTCAACCTGTGTTTGTTATTTCTAGTGATCTACAGCTTTCCATTTTCTTAGTCTCTTTCAAAAGTTGATAACCTACTTACAGATTTTGGATGTTTCGACAGGTGGTTGGCAAGATGGTGCCGCTGCAGTATGTGTCTGGATATTAGGCTCCAAAGTAAGTTTGATCTTATAATTTTTTATGTACTCAAATTAGTGATTGGTTTTTGAGCTCTATCATGATTCTCTTTCCACCCTACTGAACTTGTTGGAATGATGGTTTTGGCGTCAGAAGCATATAAAACTTGAGGAACTCTCAATAGTTTAAGTGTGAGTCCATCAATATTAGATTGGTATGCTTATTCTTTCTCGCACACAAAGACATTTAGAAGTGTATATCTAACCCTTTCTGAAAGAACGTAACTCAAGATACTTCAAAACTTGGTACTAAAGCTTTTGCGACATAGTGTGTGGTCCCGAAAGAGTCATCTGGATATTGAGTGTTAAACCAACTACCATTAGTATCTTTCTAAAGTAGATCCTTTAATCTATGTCATCGTCATGTAAATCTTACTCTCTAAAAAAGCTGCAGAGCCTCACAAATATGTACTTTCTTTCTTTCTTATCAGTTTCACATGGACTCCCAGGAATTTGGATTGAATATCTGATGAACTTTGTACCATGTCCAATTAGGTGTTTGTTGCTAATGTTGGAGATGCAAAGGCAATTTTAGCTCGTTCATCTCCTACTGATGGTTCAAACAACACTTCTGGTGGATCAACTCCAATAAAGGCCATTGTCTTGACCAGGGAACACAAGGCTATTTATCCTCAAGAACGTGCACGCATCCAAAAAGTAAGAATTAGGCAATGAATGCCTTCTGAAAGCTTAAACCATTTCTCATTTTTGTAGTGATGCTGGATTATTAATCTTGTTTTTTTTGAAAACTCTTAAAGACTGGCTAGAGCTTGTTTAGCTTATGATAATTTGTGAACCATTTTGATCAAATAATTAGATAATGATTCTGGAATTTGGTGCTTTCAAACTGAATGTGTTCCATAATGTATATCAAGATACAATCTCATGGGAAGTATATTAGCACTTGTATATACCTTTCATATGGAGCTAGATAAAAAGGAACCAGGTTGGCCAAAAAAAATAATATTAAGTGATTTCCTTCCATCTGCCCAAGTCTTGGTAGACAGTGATACCCGGTACCTAAGCTGGTGGGAGGTGATAGGTATCTGGGTGGATTTAGTTGAGGGACACTATTGTCATAAAAAAGGGGGGCACTGTTGTTTCCTTTAGCTACTCATTAGGGTGTAGCAGCCAAACTAGTCTGTTATTTCTTCATAAAATATTCAACCTACTACTACCTAGATGGATCAAGTAGTTCCAACTAATTTTTTTTTTTGGATAAATGGCTTACAATTGAATTTTTCTTGTCATAAGTTGAACTTAGTGCCGAAATCATATCTTGCTTTTCCTTGTTTAAAAAAATTCATTTCTTGCTTATCCGTTATGGTTATTGACTTCTTCTAATGAACATCCATTGTCCTGTAGGCTGGAGGATCTGTCAGTTCTAATGGACGATTGCAAGCGCGTCTTGAAGTTTCCAGAGCTTTCGGAGATCGGCAGTTCAAGAAGGTTGTGTGCTGAGATTAAAATTTAAAAGTATCTCTTTGTTGACTAGACCTTTTCTTTATTTTTTTATTGGTGATTATGATGACTAATTTTTTCTTTCTGTTTATCCATATTGCTAGTGATAATGCGTTTTGCGTGGTTTTATAGAAACTTTATTCTGCATCCTAAGAAAATACTGTTGTTAACTGTAGCTGCTCCGATTTTTTTATTTCCTATCCCCTGAAAGGTCTTCATGTAAAGAAAAAGGCAAGGGGTAAGTCTGATGGTGCATTTGCATGAAGTCGTGTTCTCCTAGTGTTTTGGCTTTGTAAGTTTTCCAAAAAAATCACGCCTTTGCATCCGGTGTCTTTTACCTGACTTTTGTGTTGTATTATTCGTTCTACATAGGCGTTCATGAATTAAGCTGTTTAAAAGAAGTGATCATTTGAGATGGCTTCTTCTTCTATCATCAACAGCTTGTGGCTTCATTAACCCCTCATAGTTATTATCACCCTCACGCACATTCTCAACACATTTTCCAAAAATACCATCAATAACCTCATTACCACACCATATATGGGTTGCACAATCTTGCCACTCCTAGTGACAATAGTCCACACATTGAGCATTGGACGGACCAACATGCGCCTTTAGGTTGGCCACGATGTCACTAGGGAGATGCTCCTATTTCTTGGGGTTTTGCGTGATAGCCTCATTTGTTTCTCTATCTGTCCATTTTATCTGACATGATTTTCAGAATGGATGAAAATGACTCACATCTACACATAATATAGGTAAATGGGTGTGTGTCTCTCTAATGAACCATTCACAAGCTTCAGGAATTTCAAATTTATTTACGATGTTTTAGGATGAAGCGTTTTCCTCATCAAATAAACAAACAACAGTTATTTTAGTCTTTCCTTTTTTTTTTCTACCAATGTAAATATAAGTCGAACCTCCATAACTTCCTTGTTCAGTCCGATGTCCTTTATTTTGAAGATCAGATCTCTGTATATTCTCGGCATCATTTGTTCGAGGAAAGTTGGAAAAAGTTAATGTTGTATTAGATGGCTGTTTACTGCTGTGGTACATGGGTATGTGAATGAATTAGGCGATGATATGAGCATTACTCTATCTGAATATACCCAAGAAGTTGATGTTGGATCTGAAAAATCCGTGGTATTTTGGTCCATGAGCATGGAATGAATACATTTGGAGGTAATTTAAACCTTACCCCTATTGGCTGAAGTATCGGCTGTGTGCTGCCTACTTAAGCATATCTTGTCTTTTTTAGCTGAAAGAGCTCGACATTCTAAGTAATTTCATAGTAGAAGAAAAGGAGCTAATTGTCACATCATTAATGCCTGATTACTCGAAGTCTGGCTGGTAGTTTTCATGTGGCACTGCTAAAGTTTAAAAGGTCTATTTATAGAGATGCATTTTTTCCTTTTTGTCACAACCTGTGTACGTCTAAATGAAGAATATCGTAAAAAGCTGATGTTATGTAAAATACTTCCAAATCACAACTTATCTCTTCTTCATTAGTCTTTTGTTACTTGAAGGACTCCCGTGGATAGTGGATTTTCATATATGCACATTGGCTGGTCAAGTATCTTCAAGAGAATTCATTACATGGTTGAGTTACTTGTTTAACATGCAGTTTATGGTGTATTCCATCTTTTTTCATGTAAAGGAATTCAATATGCAGGTTGGTGTCATTGCAACTCCAGATGTTCATTCATTTGACCTTACCGAGAGAGACCACTTCATCATTCTTGGCTGTGATGGCTTGTGGGGGGTATCCTTTTCTTTTTTTTTACCTGTATTATTCTTATAGCCATGCATTACAACCACTGCTTTGGGTGCCCTTCCCGGGATATTATTTTGCCCCTATGATTGTAGGTTTTTGGGCCAAGTGATGCTGTTGATTTTGTTCAGAAGCTATTAAAGGTATATCATCTTCCCCCTCAATCCTGGAATGTTGAGCAGTCTCCAAAAGATTTGCACTTTGAGACTGATTTCTGGTAGCAGCTTTGTTTAACCTTCGCATCTGTTTTGACAGGAGGGACTATCTGTGACAGCTGTGAGTCGCCGCCTTGTGCGAGAGGCAGTCCGTGAGCGTCAATGCAAAGATAACTGCTCTGCTGTTGTAATTGCTTTTAGGAAAAAGCAGTAGAACTCCGAAATTTGTTCAAACAGAATCTTATTATCTAGGCAACCAAATCTGGTCTTGTTCTTTAGTTCATGTTTTATGATGGGTTGTATCTTGCTTTCATCTAATTTAGTTGCAGATTGTACTGTTCAGAGCACTTGGCTTTTGACCAAAACTGTGGAATTTGTTGTAGAATATGGCACTCTTTGAAGTCTTTTCCAGCACAAGACATGTATGAGTAAACTACATCCAAGTTGGAAATTTTATATAACGACTACTCGAACTTTTTGGTGGAAATTAGAGCTGCTTATGTTGTAGAATTTACTTAAAAACCCAACTGTGGCAATTACCGACAAGGAAATGTCTTCATTTGCACTTTGCAGAGCATCTACAACAGAACATTTTATCAAGTTGATACCTAAAATGTATGTACGTTTTGTGTAATATTCTCATTCATGAACCATCTTGGTTAACTGTCCCAGTTTTTTTTTTTGGGTTGACAAATTATATAAGAATATTCTTTTTCTAAGGTTTGGGTATCTCTTAATAAGACCTACCTAACCTGAAAAATCAATAATAAGGATAACATGGGTTTTGTCTACTGACTCAAGATTCGATGGTTGATTGCTTGTGAAATGATTCTAAGGTCTAACGATCCTATGTCTTTGCGGTTGCAAAGTTTATTTTGCTTTCATTAGATTTCTTATAATTGATTATGATTAGTAGTGTGTACTGATCCTGATTGCTCCCCTGTTGGCCCTGCCAAATGATACAGTTCCAATACACACTAGACTAGTATATTGCAAAATTAACAAAATGAAGGACCACATGGGATCTAAGATTCCTTTTTGTTTTCTTTTCTTTTCTTCGCGATTATGGAGTCAGCTTGTACGCACTTTAACTATCCCACCAGATATCTACTGTATCTTATCGATACAGATAGATATATGATAACTTCAACATTAAAACCTCGGCAAATGAAAAGTAATAATTAAGCATTTTTATTTTGCTCGGTTATGATTTGAATAGAAAATTTTCTCATTCTTACTTAAATTAACTAAAAATAAACATAAATATTTTTAAGCGACACTCCAACCTAAATTAATAGCAGCCAAAATTTAAGAAAGGTCACAAAATATGGTGTCGGTTTCCTATCTTAAACTATTAACTACCAAGGCAACATGCATAACTCCCAGTTTGTCTCCCTAACAAAGTCCAAAAGTCTTGTAAGTCAACCAATCATATGTGATTCAGATAAAAACAAATCTCATAATGGACAGATTTGCATGCAAAGCATAGAGCAACTATGTCAATAAATGCACATTATACATTAAGGGACTTCCATAAAAAAATTTATTCACAATCTCATAATAACAAGTCTAAATGATCACTTTGCATATGCCGATCACTTGTACATGCCAGTGAGGTTTTCTTCTGTTCTCCTCAATAATTCATTAATTTAATTCACTTATTTTTTTTCCAAATGGCATCTCTGAACTTTGTATAATAATGGGGTCAATTGCTAGTACTTGTAGTACTTGAGGATCTAAGGGTGTTAAAAAAAATTACTTAGAAATTAAAAGATAGTGAAACCAAAAAGTGGCATTTCTGGAAAAAGTGAAACTTTACAGCATTGTTTGTATTGCAGTTATGCTTTGCAGGATTTCATATAGTTTCAAGACTTGCACTTAATATTGGTGTCAGCAAAATTGTGTATCCTGTTTATAGAAATATTATTGCATTGCTTTTGTTAGGACCCTTTGCTTATTTCTTGGAAAAGTGAGTCTTTGACTTTCAAAACAACTAAGATTTTTTTTTGTTTGTTTCTTCTTTTTCCTTCTTTATTGATGTGTAATTAGCCTTTTCTTCCCCCGTGTTGTGGTTTATACAGGAAAGAAAGACCACCCCTCACATTCTCTCTATTGGCTCAGTTTTTCCTTCTTGCATTAATAGGGTAAGTTTATCTAGTTCCTACTTTTTTTTTCCTTTACGTACACTGGCAGTGTAAATTTTTTTATATTATTAAGCCAACCAAAAGATAACTACAAGTAACGGTCCAAAAAAATGTAGGATTAGTAACATGGGAAATAAGGCAAGCACACGCACATAGTAAAAAATATTTATACTGTCAGTATATATAAGTTAAATGATTTTCTAAAATGTATTTTGCTGATCATTGCGAATTTCCCCTTCCCAGGATCACAGCAAATCAAGGATTTTATATCTTAGGGTTGTATTATGCATCCCCTACCTTTGCTTCAGCAATGCAAAACTCTGTTCCTGCTATTACTTTTATCATGGCTTCTATTCTGAGGTATGAAAGAGCCTCAATTAAAACGACTCATCATTTTTATTGATTCATATATATTTTAATATCAATCTATTTAGACTAAAGTACATGCTTGTATACTTACAGGCTAGAAAGAGTTCATTTTATGAGGAGAGATGGAATGGCAAAAGTTCTGGGAACCATAGCATGTGTTGGAGGAGCCACAGTTATTACTCTTTACAAAGGGCCTCCCCTGTTAAGAGGAAGCAGTTCTTCTGAAGAAGAAATGGCTGCTTCTCAAGAAAACATGTTGGATTGGACGTGGGGTTGTGTTTATTTGCTTGGTCATTGCTTATCATGGGCTGGATGGATGGTTCTTCAGGTATTCCTCATGATTGCTAACATAAAAAGAGTTTAACTTCTGTGCACTGACAGAATAAAATAATATCATTATCATCGAAAAAGATAATAACAAGTAACTGTTCATAATAAGCAGAACTAGTTGCCTGAAAAATAAAGCGAGCAACCTGCTAGTTATGTTGCTCAAACTCCTCAAAAATGTTATCAGAGTGCTTGTTGGATCCTTCTAAAGTAGGCAGCATTTCTCAATAGTTCGAGCAATATACTCTGTTACCCCAAGTTAAATTACACTGATCGTGTAAAACTCTTTAGACTGTTAGTGTATATGATGAAATCAAAACTGCAATTATTTGTTAGGAAATTCAAGCAGTCTCCACAAGGTTGCTGGAACCATAACACTGTCAAAGTCAGTTGCTGACAACTAGTTAGTATTTACTTACTCTCATTAGTGTCTAATGAAACTTGGTAAATTATGCAGGCCCCAATGGTGAAGAAGTATCCAGCCAAGCTATCACTTACCTCATTTACATTCTTCTTTGGATTAATCCAATTCCTAGCTATAGCAGCATTTACGGAAAGGGATCTAACACATTGGAAGATCCAGTCCGGAGAGGAAATTTTTCTGATTTTATATGCTGTAAGACCCTAATATAAAAAAATCAAGCTTTAATTCCTTGTTTCACATAATCTTAGTTTAACATGAAAAGCTAATAATTTTGTACTTGCAATTGCATTAGGGTATTATCTCTTCTGGAATAGTCATTTCACTCCAGACCTGGTGCATTCAGAAAGGAGGACCAGTGTATGTTGCTACATTCCAGCCTGTGCAAACAGTATTAGTTGCTGTCATGGCTTTTGTAATTCTTGGTGATCAGTTGTACTCTGGAGGGTAAGTCCAGATTTCATCTCTTGCTCATAATTGTTGATCAATTACCAGCTTGTTTATGCTTAGTTTCATGCATAGTCACTGAACTTTTGCCCACTATACCAGTAAAGTCACAGAACTAATTTGTCACATTAACATAACTGAACTTTATCCACCATAGTGAACTCACAAAATTATTTATTATCAAAGTAATTGTTATGATGTATAAAGTTTAATTTAAGGTGACAAAAACAGTTCTATAATGAGTAAAGTTCAGTACAGTTCTATAATGAGTAAAGTTCAGTAACCATAAGTAAAACTAGTTCTAAATCTCAAACTTGTCGTTCTTTAAATGCAGGATACTTGGAGGACTGCTGATTATGGGGGGGCTTTATCTAGTTTTGTGGGGTAAAAAAGAAGAGAAAAGAATTGTCAACCAACATGACACTGAAGAGACAACATTGACAAAGCACCTTCTAGCTCCCAACAGCAAGGAGGATTCCTCTGTTGGAGCTGACATTTGCTAACATAAATCAGTCAAATACAGTTCAGATATACACGTGATCTGGGACAAAGACAGAACGATCTTTTTTTTTTTTCTCTTGAAATATTATTTCTTATTTTATGGTTTCTTTCTAAATTTAAAGCAACAAGCTCAGTGTAACCTGCCATGGTCGCTGCAGAAAATTGAAGAGAAAACCATTTAATTGAAGTCCAGATTGTAGAGAAAACAAATTGGAGTAATTGTTGGAAGCTGTTGTTTTAAAATGATTTGTATATACTTTCATGTAAACCTTTCGAGTGTTTATGCCGATAAGAGTTCAAATACTGAACCCTACCAGCTTTAGGAAAGAAAAAGTGTGTTTTTCCCCTCTCCGATGTATAGCTTCTTATTTTGAATACTACTTTCACAATGATGATTTTATGTAATATCTAACATTGCTCTCACATTTGGTCTAGTCTAACCTCGTTAGATACAAACATTATTGGACAGAGGGAACATAAAATTACAAACCAGATAAAGTAGAAGAGTTTAATGACTCAATCGATTTCTTTACCCAGTTGATGCTCATGAGATGACAAAGTAAAAGAGAAGTTATGAAAGTTTTAAAAGGAGTGGTGGTGGGGCTTCGAAATAAGAACTACTGGATCTTCTAAGAGACTCGAATAGTAGATGAACTTAAAACATATGGTTGATCAAGAAGTATTTTTCTTAAGAAAATTTCCCCTCATAATAGTCCATGGCTTCAACACGGTAAACTGATCCAACAGTTTGGTTAGTTGCAAATACTCATAGCAGCCAGAGATGCCAAGACTGCAAGTTACTGAAAGCACTGCAATTACTTAAAGCCTGACGCAGTAAACGAGAATAAAACCAAAATAGAGTACAACATACGAAGATAAAGTAGCAACTCTCTCATATGCTACAAGCAACCTAGTCTTAGGTCAGAAAAACCAGGTGATCCAGAACCAATCTCTTCAACCCCCATTACTCGTGTTTCTTCTATTTGCTTTCTTCACTCATTGATCATCAAGAAACTACTGCAAAACCAATCTCCTCTCTGCATGTCTATCCTTTTTCTCTTCAACTGTATATAAGCTCCCATCTCCCTTGCCATTTGTGGTGGCATTTCTACCCCACTACCCAAGTCCAAACAAAAAAAGTGTCCCCAACTTAGTGGTGAACAGTAAAAAGCTTTCATTTTCCACCTTTTGTTGGTCCTTGCCATTCCTTTACAAGCCCTTGGTTTCTAATTGTTCATTCAAGCAAGAAAACTGATCATAATTCTTGAACATTTACTCTGCTTTAGACATTAGAATGAAAGTGCAGTAATACTATTTCCCCAAAGAACATGAGAAAAAGAAAGGCAGGCATCGACAAGCATCTGATATCATACTTAGCCTATAATGTAAAATCTTATACCTCATTCAGAAAAGAAGGGTGATCAATTCAACACTGCCGTTAACCCAACTGCATAACACAATTCCGATTAATTCAAACCCGTCCCTTCAAAATGGAAATTCTATGTTGAAGCTCCTCAAATTGGGTGAGTTATAGAAACTCCTAATAACTCCTATGCTAATATATCCTCTCAGTGACCCCACCAACTCATCCAACATACTTCAGACTGACATATCAAAACACGAACCATCTCTTCAATTTAAGTGAAACAAGGCATATAGAGAACATAAGATATTATAAACACTAAAAGGGATGACTTGACGTATCGAAAGACTAAATGTGTACGTTCTTGATACACACTCTTTCAAGTATAGTGTATTTGACACATGCCCAAATAGAATCTTTTAGAAAGAGTGGAATATCTTCCACCCTTCAAGAGAAGCCATTCTAAGATGTGATAACCATATTTTCGGAGCATAATAGAGTGGTTCAAGAAACACTTAAGGAAAAGGTTCAAAAAAGCCATTCTAAGATGCGCGCAAGTTGGACACCACTGAAAAAAAAACACTTGAAGAAAAAGGTAGCATACTTCTTTTAATTGGTCCTGGACCCCACTTCGGTCATTCCCAACTACATTGCCATGCAACTCAGCTTTTATGGGAAGATGAATTGCATAGTCTAGGTAAGAGCAGAGCGTGCTGAACTGGTCAGACTAAAGAAGTCCTAGTTACCACGAAGCTTTCAGGTAAGAGCTGGCTATAAAACTGATCAGTGAAGAAAAATCAAAGTACCTCAGCATTTGCCCTCTAAAGCATGGGAAATTTGTAAAATAAAATGCCTTGGCAAATACAATTATTTCTAGACAATCAGAAACCTGAGGTTTCTCTAGTAGATTTCATTGGGAACCATGTATTGGCAAATTTGTTGCAGGTGAAAATGAATATTCAGTTTGATAATGATGGAAACAGTAAATTTGATCTGCAAATACATCAAACCTAAACCTCATCCACCTGAATCCCCCTGAAGTCCTACTCGAATGAGTCTTGGGCTCATTTGGTAATTGGAGAACCAAAGGAAAAAATCTGACACTAACAAGAATCCTTTCATTTCAAAAGCTAGTCAGAGGAAAAACCTGATAGGTCGCAGCTGACATCTCACACCTTTAACAATACTAAAATTAGGTGGACTTATATCAACATTTACTATACCTCAACTGTCAGTTGCTACACCACACAGATTCTTTCTATATAAGCTAACTGAGTAGACCTGCTCGAGTTCCAACTAAATCTTAGCATATAAATATGTAATGTGCAATTAGATATCAAAACTGGACCGGATCCACAATCTTCCCAAGGGAAAATAAGTAGATAGTGCCTGAGAACATTCGTCAGCACACCAACGTAAAGAGATTGCAAGGTCTCTTGGTGGATCATAGGACAGCAAAGTGCAAGAAGCACATAGCATATAGATAAAAGTTATAACAGGAAACACCATTTGATAACTAATTGGCACAAAATTGTTGGACGAAAACAAAATTCACCAACTAAAGAGCATCTGACTAAAAATATTGATAAACCGATAATGATCCACATGTTACATACTGCACCATGTCAACCAATCAGAAGGCATATGAAGAAGAGTCATGCACTCAAAACTAAGCATTCAAGTGAAATGGAAAACCCAACAAGTAAAAAGTAGCTAAGCAAAAATGACAATTGAAAATTCAGCATATAATCCGAAATAGAGAAGAACCAGCGGACCACTAATTCTTGAAGCACACAAGTCAAAACCCAAAGATATGACAAAACATTTCTAATTTTTCTGCAATTTCACATGACATCACTCTACCTCACTGTAACAATGTCATCAATCTTCAAAATCATCCGTACACATTCGGTAGCCAAGGTAATTGCACTTGTGCTCACCAGCAATGGCTGCACCACATTCTCCTCCAAAATGTTAGTGATCTGCCCCTTCCTTACATTGATCCCTGTGTTGATCTCGCCCTGTGCGTGCCTGTTCCTCAACTCAGTCACGATTGCAATTGGATTCAACCCAGCATTCTCAGCCAAAGTATAGGGAACAACTTCGAGGGCTTCAGCAAATGACCTCACACAATACCCTTCCATCCCCTGTAAAACCTTTGCCCATGCACCCAACTGTCTAGAAAGCTCAATCTCAGGTGCCCCACCACCTGCAATCAAAAACCTCTTGTTCACCAAACATCTTACAACACACAATGCATCATGCAAACTCCTCTCAGCCTCATCAAGTACCAATTGGTTTGACCCGCGAACCAGCACCGAGGTGGTCCTGCCCATGTCCTGAATCCCTGTGACCTTCACAATCTTTCCACCATCCCCAAGAGATATCTCTTCAACCAAATCTGCATAGCCAAGTTTCTCTGTTCTGAAATGATCAATATTGGCAATAGGCAGACAATTTAGGGTCTTGGTAATGAACTCAATCTCATCCCTCTCAACATCTTTAATTACCATAATCTTTGCCTTTGACAAATAATGCAGAGACAATTCAGTTACAGCGTCCCTCAGAATACTCTTCTGAATCAACAAAACATTACACCCAGTTGCTTTAATCTTCTTAATCATACCCAAAATGTAATTCCTCTCTTCTTTTAAAATCCTGTCCATTTGAGTATAATCAGAAACCACTATGCTCTGCTCAATATCAGTCTTGGGAGGGGAAATCTGAAACTGAATTACACCAATCTTAGCTTTCTCAACTCTTGTGAGACCACCTGAGGCATGACTCACCTTCTTGTCAAAAACTAAACCCTTTACCAACTCGGTATCATCAACAGTACCCCCCAATTTCTTGACAATTTTAATATCCCTTAGATCAACAATCTCCGGTTTAGCGGGGTCCACAACAGAAAGCACGGAATCAACAGCTAAGGGGGCTAAAAGAGTGGAATATTGTGACACTACCTTACTGTTAAGCGCCGTACTTGCTGATTTCACAAGGGAATCACGGTCAGTGAGCTCAACGGGAAGAGCCATGGCAGTGAGAACTTCAACAGCCTTTGTAGATGCCTTATGCAGAGAATCAGAAACGACAGTGGGGTGAATACCAGCGGAAAGAAGTGAAAGACACTGTTTCAGTAATGCACCTGCAATAACAACTACTGTGGTGGTTCCGTCTCCGGCAACGACGTCTTGGGACTTGGATAACTCAACGAGAAACTTAGCAGCGGGTTGAAGGACCTCCATTTTGTTAAGAATGGTGGCTCCATCGTTAGTGATAATGACCTCTCCGTTCGCAGTAGAGATCATTTTGTCCATTCCTTTGGGTCCAAGACTGGTACGAACGGCGTTAGCCACAGCCTGTGCGGCGGCAATATTGGCCATGCGGATATCATCCTTGCGCTTGTTGTCCACAAAGGTCTCAGTTTTAGACGATGAAGCAGCGGCGCGGGGTGCGGAAACTACTGCCGGAGATGCCATTTTTCAGATCAGGATTCGAAGAAACCCTAGATAGAGTACTAGATCAAGACGATTCCGAGTGAGTGGAAAAATGAGAACTGTTTCAAAACCCTAGCGATGTATAGAGAAAAGCGTTGGTTCTAACTTCTGAACAAATTGAAATTTTGGAGGGGGCTTTTGGGCTTTTACCCTTCCAGAGGGTTCACCGATATTTTTTTCATTTTTCTGTTTCTACCCTTTCTTAATTTCTTATTCTGTTTCGACCCCTATTTAAACTATGTATATATTTTTCACCCTAACACTTTTTTGAAGAAAGAAAAATAACGAGTAGAAACTAATACAAGGAATTAATTAAAATTGTGATGGATTGATCATTATTTTTTATTTAAATTTCGAATTTCTAGAAACTCATTATCAATTATATTAAAATTTTTAAATCTTGTCTTTTTTTTCAGAAAACTAAATATAAAAGTAGTCAAAAAAATAATTAAACAAATCTCCAAAACCCTAAACCCCTCCAGAGATCCAAGAGGTTCAAGCGACATAATTTTTTTTTTTCTAGAGGGACCAAACCGATAATTAACCGGCGAGAAGAAAAACACTCTCTGGGTACTAGTGAATAATTCATCAGCCAATTACAAGAGTGCTGCTCAGCTGCTGGACGCTCTGGGTTTCCTATGTGTGACTATTATGCAAACACCTCGTACCCATTCCTCATTTTTTTCTCCTTTCCTAAACCCTAACCACAAATCTTCCAACTATTATGTTTCACTGAAATTTTTGAACTTAAATCTTTAGGCATCCACCATGCCCATGCCTTACACTAATCTTATTCAAAACTGCCTCAAGCTGAGGCTCAAGGCCAGTCAATTTCTGGCCACTATGTCTTCCTCCACCACCACCACCACTTCTCTGCAATTTTGTCCACATCGTTTCCACTTTAGAGCCAACTCTCTTCTTTACCTATCTTCACAATCCGTAGTACCTCAAAAACGCTGCCTTCATGGAAGTGTTGGGTTCTTTTGTTCAGCTAAGGGGTCTTCTTCTTCTTCTTCGCCTGTTGTGTTGAGGCGGAAAAGACATGGTCCATCTTCTTCTTCTTATCCTTCTCCGTGTTTTTTTCAGCAGAATTTGGGGTATGGGCGATTTGCTTATGATGAGTGGGAGTCTGAGTCGGAGTCTGATCGCGAAACTGAGTCCTCTAAGCAATTGGTGAGTCTACCACTTTCAATTAACATCCATTTCGTTCTTGGGGTTCTGATACTTGTTTCATCTCATTCACTAGTTTATTGGATTGTACGGTAGTAGAAATTCCATCTTTTTGTTCAAGACGGCTGAATCGATAAGTGTCTTTGGTCCGAACTCTTCAAATTCTGTCACTTCTGTTGGCATTGATTTAACCATTTTCCGTTAACACTTAAATTTTTGGGGCCTTTATTCCTAATCTTATCAGACTGGTCAGTTATTATCGAGTTAGCAGTCTTCTTGTGTGCATTTAAATTTAAATGCTCATCCCTTTTCTCTTTTTTTTTTTTTTAAGAAAAAGCTTATCCCTTCTTACTTTCATGTGTTGTCAACTCTAGGGTGAATCAACCCTTCATAACATTGAAGAATGGAGGTGGAAGCTAAGCATGCTAATGCGCAAAAAAGATGACCAAGAAGTGGTCTCAAGGGAAAAAAAGGACCGCCGTGATTTTGAGCATATATCAGCTATGGCAACTAGAATGGGTTTACACTGGTATATCAAATTTCCTTAACATTTACTTTCGTTTCTTCCAATGGTTGGTCAAAAAGAAGGATTTTCAGTTCAATTTTATGTCCACTTTGTTGTGAGTTTCTTTAATCCTAATATATTATATATTTCGATGCAGCCGCCAGTATGAAAAAGTAGTTGTGTGTAGCAAAGTCCCATTGCCAAATTATAGGCCAGACTTGGATGTTAAGCGTCCACAAAGAGAGGTAAATAAGTTAACATGAATCTTTTTGTCTGGCTGTCTATTCCTTATGCTTCATTCTCTTTTAGGTGCTTTCTTCAATTAATGCATCTAGGTTGATATTTTAGGTAGTGTTACCTTACGGATTACAAAGTAGGGTAGGTGATCTTCTTGAAGCACATCTTTCTAAAAAGTCGATAAACAAGGAAAAGTTTGCACATGATGCTTCTCCGAGAGGAAGCAATAACAACAATTCGCCCAACGATAAAGAGCTTAATGAGAATGAGAAGCCATTTGCACGAAGTGTTGTTGCAGAGAGAATTCTCAGGCGAAGGAGCTTGGAGATGCGTAATAAACAAGAAGATTGGCAGGTTATATTCTATCTTTTGCCAGATTGTAGCATTTACCGTCCGGTCTTCTACAGTTGCAGTCATTACATATGTTTATGATATTCGTTTTGAAATATGTATTTGGAGTGGGACGTTCAGGAGATCTAATGACTATTTTTGTGCTCCATACATGCAGACTTTGTATATATATCCCATTCCGGTTGAGTTTTTCCTGCTTTAAACATTCCTCCATGCTCAATGTGATTCCCTGTCTTTTATCCTTTCTTCGTTTGTTCCTACAAGTAAAATCGGAGTGCGCAATATTATATCGCAAAAGGAAAAGAAAGAAGGAAAAAAAAGCAAAAGATGACGAAATGCATAAGAACCAAAGACCAACTATTACAGCAAATTTTGTACTGTGAAGTTAGTCGGCAAGAAAATGGATGGTTGATATGTTTTCTTCTTAAACTAGAACAAATTAATTAATTAACACCTTTTTTTGGATGAAGTTAATTAAGTTCACGTGAAATTTAACAGTAATTTTACTTTTGTCCTTGTGAAAGGTTTTAGAAGTTTATTCTTAGTTATTAGATGGTAGAGCGGGTTCAGACTACCAGTGGATACTTGATCTGAAGTTCTCAGTAATTTACTTGTAGAACTTGTGTAAAAGGTCACTATCAAGTTGTCTCTTGAATGTGTACTGCAATAAGCAATTCATCTTTGTGCACTATCCTAAATATCAGATTTGACAGACAGCCATCTTTCTGTAGGGATCTCCCGAAGGCCAGAAGATGCTGGAACTTCGAAGAAATCTTCCTGCATATAAAGAGAGAGAGGCATTGCTTAGAGCCATTTCTGAGAATCAGGTTATGAGCAGTTCTGTTGAATTATTCACTTTTATGGCTTTGTTGTTGCTGTATATCTAGGTTGAATAGTCGTAGGCCTCCCTTTCATGGCTTCTTATTTGACCTGATTTTAATCTTCCACTTTCAATTTTGATTGACCAATGAATCAATCACAATTGTGTTTTCTTTATGTGGACGTTGCAGTATTGTGGATAGTCCATTATGTTTTCTTAATTTATAAGTATCAATTAGAGTGAAAGAGTGATACTTATATGTTGGAATACTTTAGTTGAATGCTTGCTTTCCTAGAATTAGGCTGGGTATAATGGTTAATGTGAAGAATTGTTCTGACCGAAATTAGTTCTACCAGGTGGTGGTTGTGTCTGGGGAAACTGGATGTGGTAAGACTACCCAATTGCCTCAGTACATTTTAGAAGCTGAAATAGAAGCTGCTCGTGGAGCTACTTGCAATATCATTTGTACTCAACCAAGGCGAATATCTGCTATGTCTGTGGCTGAAAGAGTTGCTGCAGAGCGTGGGGAGAGTCTGGGAGAATCTGTGAGTTCTTCGCTCTTGCTATTTCTTGTACATGTGTTGCATTGGGTATATAAAATGGTATTTTTCTGGTTCTGTCCAATTTTTTTAGGTGGGCTATAAAGTTCGACTTGAGGGCTTGAGAGGGAGGGATACCCGCCTCTTATTTTGCACCACTGGTATTCTTCTGAGGAGATTACTGGTTGATAGAAAGTTGGAAGGTGTCACTCACGTTATTGTAGATGAGATTCATGAACGCGGAATGAATGAAGGTATCTGCCCACCTGGCAATGTTGCGTTTTAAAAAAAAAAAATTTGAAATCTTGTACTTCAATTTGCTTACTATAGTTGTCTTTCCTTTCAGATTTCCTTTTAATTGTCCTTAAAGATCTCCTTCCCCGTCGACCTGAATTGAGACTGATTTTGATGAGTGCTACTCTTAATGCTGAGCTCTTCTCTTCCTATTATGGCGGTGCTCCAATGATCCATATTCCTGTAAGTTGAAGGTTTATAGCGTTTTCTGTCAAATCATGTGATATCTGTCCAAATGCTGACAGCCTGATACCCTTCTTGGCGACCAGGAAAAAGAAGAAAATAGGAACAATTCATAGAAGTGGTTTTCTAGGATATTCTTGTAGACTGTATTTAAACTATTTTATGCATGTTTGAAGGTATTTTTAAATGCATGCAAATCAGATATTTATATGTGATGATGTCACACATGGAAATAAATAGGATGGCTGGAATGAAGGAGAGGAGTGCTATGACATTCTATGCTACAGAAAGATACCAGCCATAGCCATACCGAAAGACAAATTCTGTAGAACAGTTTTGATACCAGCAAATTTACATAGGGTTAAGTATTGAGCCTTAAAGAATCAATATATCTATAATGTGAGAGTTGTATAAATGTGAAGATTCAGTTAGATGTGCGGGCATATGCAAATGGTCAAGAGTAGGAATGAGCACTAGCGACAGAGCATGCACGTAGCAACATGGTGTATAAAATGAAAAAAGATTGTTAATTTGCGAAAAACAAATTATTTATTATTGGAATGAATTATTGGAATGAAATGGACCTGTATATATATATATATATATATTTTTTTAAGAAATTTAAAATAACATTATTTTATTTTATTTTATTTTTTTTGATAACAAAAATGGACCTGCATATATTAGAAATGCATTTAAACCAACATGGTGTTTGGTAAAAACTGTTTTGACTTGTCAAAAGAAAAAAAAAGAATAGAATGGATAAAAGAGTTATATAGCTGACTTCAACTAATTTAAGTTTAGTTGGTTGGTTGCTTAATTGGTTTTTAAAACAAATGGAATGGAGAAGTTGCACTTATAACATCCTTTTATTACGTTCATTCAGGTTACTATATCCATAAGTTATTTTAGGATTTTACACCTAAGCAATACCATGGGATCCTTTGTATTTGCATGGCCAGAGGATTATGACACAAGCTTCTTATTTGAGCTGCTCTAGAGTTCTTGATCCTCCTAGAAATAGAATGTTTTTTGTTCTTTTTTGGGGACTAATTTCTCTCTCCGTTCTCATCAGGGTTTCACTTATCCAGTCCGAAGTCATTTTCTGGAAAATATTTTGGAAATGACTAGATACCGGTTAACACCATATAATCAAATTGATAATTATGGTCAAGACAAGATGTGGAAAATGCAGAAACAGACTATTCGGAAGAGGAAGACCCAAATTGCTTCAGCTGTTGAGGTATGGAGTCCCTATGCTGTTATGATGGGCTCTGTATGATAGTTTTTTGTTTGACACTGAGCTTTGAAACAGGAAGCACTAGAAGCAGCTGATTTTGGGCAGTATAATCCTCTGACTCGGGATTCACTATCCTGTTGGAATCCTGATTCTATTGGCTTCAATCTCATTGAGCATGTGCTTTGTCACATATGTAGAAACGAAAGGCCTGGTGCTGTGTTGGTTTTTATGACTGGTTGGGATGACATTAATACTGTGAAGGACCAGCTGCAGGCTCATCCACTGTTGGGGGATCCAAGCAGAGTTTTGCTGCTTGCATGTCATGGTTCCATGGCCAGCGCAGAGCAGGTATTGCCAAGTTGAAAGTGTTAATTTGTCTTTTGATTGTTAGGAAGTGTTAATCTTTTATGCTCTTTTGCCGTAGTTGTTGTTTCTATATTCTTTTAGCTTTCTTAGAAAACCAGTATTTTAGAACATCATATATAACTTTATGGAGTTATTTCGGTTATTCAAAGGAAGAACCACCATACCAATTCTGTAAATCTGCTGGGCCCTTCCAGTATCTCTGAAAAACTAATGCTAACTTTTTTGGATTTAAAGGTGAAGTATCTTTGTCCTATTGGTGTAAGAAATATTGACATTTTGAGGAGCTTGTCTCTTTTATATTGTTTTAGTGGTTATCAAGGAATTTTTCTTTTTTGAATAGTTGATGATGTTTTTCTTTCTTAGCTTTTGTTATGAATTATTTAGTGAATTCTCTTTCTTTTGTTTAAGGGCTGTAGAATGAATAAGTGTGTATCTAATGGTATCTCTGTTAAATGTGTTATGAGTTTCTCCTAGTACAGAAGACATGTTCTGATGACAAAGATCATTAATTAACAATCATCATGGAACTGATTAGGTGCCGATAGGTTCTTTCTTACCTTCCATTTTGAAGTTCCATTTGAAATAATCCTGAGTGCTAGAGGTGTCAATTGAGTTTGAGTTTCATCCTGGTTCAATTGGGAGCTTTAAAATCTAGTTGAACTCATTAATTCATGGTTAAGAAAATTTTTTTATCACTTAAATCTGTTCGCTATTCTTGTAATTTACATATTGTTGTACCCTCTTAACTTTTGATCTCTATTCTCTTGCAAACAGAAATTGATTTTTGATAAGCCAGAAAATGGAATCAGGAAAATTGTTTTAGCTACCAACATGGCTGAAACAAGTATCACCATAAATGACGTGGTTTTTGTGGTCGACTGTGGAAAGGCGAAAGAGACATCTTATGATGCAATCAACAACACTCCATGTTTGCTTGCTTCTTGGATTTCAAAAGCTTCCGCTCGGCAAGTAAGAAAGATATGATAACCTTCTTCAACAATTTGCAATACTTAAAATGATTATGTAATTTGGGGTATAGGTCTTCCGACCCCCAGTTTTTTAGTGCTTTTGAGCTATTTAGTTAGTGCTGTGGAATCGACATCATAAGTGAATGTTCTTTTAACTTTCCAGAGAAAAGGAAGAGCTGGCCGTGTTCAACCTGGGGAGTGTTATCATCTCTATCCTAGATGTGTATTTGAAGCTTTTGCAGATTATCAACTACCAGAGCTTCTGAGAACACCTTTACAGTCCCTGTGTCTGCAGATTAAAAGCTTACAACTTGGAAGTATTTCAGACTTTTTATCCAAGGCAATACAATCACCAGAACCACTATCTGTAAGTTGGGACCAGCTCTTTCACCTAGTTTCTTGAATGTGTGTGGTGGTTTGTGAGAGTGAAAGTGGAGAATGAGGGTAAGTGAAATAGAGGGAAATTGATTAAATTGTCTGGGGAGGGAAATAATCAGGAGGGGTGTTAAAAGTGATGAACTTGCAAGCGCTCCATTTCAAATTTTTCAGTGCTTTCAATGGGTAGTGACACTGAACAACCTAATATGCACATATGGCATCACATCTAAGTGTTCAGACTGGTAAACCAATGAACTCTCTTAATTTTCACATTCTGTTCATGCAAAAGTGGGTAAAGATTTGTACATCCTATCAGGTGAAGAATATGTAACATCTGCCTTTCAACCAGACCTGGATTTAAGTTGTGTAGTATACTTCTTCATTTGACAATTCTGGCTCCCTGACTTTTATGTTCAATGGACATATATATTGTTTGCTTTGTGGTTAATTTGGTTCACATGTAATTGCAATCCTTGTTTTGCAGGTTCAAAATGCTATTGAGTATTTGAAGACAATAGGGGCTCTAGATGAGAACGAAAATCTCACCGTACTTGGTAAGAGCATAGCTGAATTTTATAAATCATCCAACATTTTCTTCATAGGCTTCTTCACCATTATTTTGGTAATAGAAAACTTGACTTCTGGATTTTCCTGTAGGACACAACCTATCAATGCTTCCAGTTGAGCCAAAACTGGGGAAAATGATAATATTAGGTGTAGTATTCAACTGCCTGGATCCAGTTCTGACAGTTGTTGCTGGTTTAAGTGCTAGAGACCCATTTTTAATGCCATTTGACAAAAAGGATGTAAGTTAATATTCTCAGATTTATGGATGAAGATGGCTAATCTTACCATCTTCTTGTTCCTTTGAGTGACTCAAATAATGTCTAAATATGTTCTTGTTTTGTCTTTTTCTTACAGTGATACATATATCTCTTTCTTTATGTAAGGAATCCCTGTGCATTGTCTTAATGAGCAACAGATTTAATATGTTTTATGTGAATGCATCTCAAAAGTTGCTCTGTAAACATATCCGTTTATGCTTGGCAGGTCTTCAGTTGCATTTGTTCTAAGTTAGTTTTGGGGACTGTAAAATGTAAATTTACTCCCTCTCTTTTACAGCATTAGCTCAAGGAAATAGTGTTTGTCACTGAAGTAACTGGCTTATGCTAACATTTGCCAGTTGGTTTTGGCGACTGTGAAATGTAAATGGACTTATTTTCTTTAAAAACGCTAGTTCTAGGTAAGGTCTTTGTTACTGAAACACTTGGATCATGTTAACATTTTGTTCTACATCCAAGTTTTTGAATGTGCAAAAATATGAAACATATGGCTGACATTCACAGTTTTACCTTATTATATTTGGAAGACAAGGGTTGGTGCTGAATTCTAGCCAGGAAAATTTAAACGATATTCGAAAAGAGAACAACAGACACCCAAGGGTGTGGTCTAGTGGTCAATGAAGTGGGTTGAGAACCAGGTACAAATCTCAGCTGAGATGAAACACTAGGTGATTTCTTTCCATCTATCCTAGCCTTGTGGACAGAGTTATCTTGTATTTGTTGCTGTTGTTGGGAGGTGACAAGTATCCTGTGGAATTAGTCGATGTGCGCTCAAGACACCACAATTATCAAAAAAAGAAGAGAGAACAGCAGAACTTGTGAAGATATAATAGGGGGGGTCCTGACCTATCTTGAACTGAGTGCGCTCTTACTAATGTGAATTTTGGTAGACTTATTGAGTTATCAGCAGTAGCCTGGGGAATTGCCACAAGTCCAGTGGATTTTCAGAGTAGAAAATTATTTCAGTTGCATGAATCTTTATATTATTCTAAACTTGCTAAAGTTTACTGCTCACTTTTGCACCTCCTTTATCCTAGTGCTTGGGAACACTTTTTGGACTGAGATCTTTTTCCCCATTTGTTGAACTTCTTTAATTAGCCATTGGTCACCTTATATTCCTGATTTCACTCTAGTCTCTTTTTCTCGAGGACCACATGTCATGTATTGAATTATTACTTCTTGCAGCTTGCTGAGTCTGCCAAAGCCCAGTTTTCTGCTCGTGACTTCAGTGATCATCTTGCTCTTGTTCGGGCTTATGAAGGCTGGAAAGATGCTGAGAGGCAGCAATCTGGTTATGAGTACTGTTGGAAAAATTTCCTTTCTGCGCAAACTCTGAAAGCGATGGACTCCCTTCGAAAGCAATTTTTGCATCTGCTTAAGGATATTGGTTTAGTTGATAGCATTCAGAGTTGTAATGCCTGGAGTAATAATGAACATCTGGTTCGAGCGGTTATATGTGGTGGGTTATTCCCTGGCATATGCTCTGTTGTGGTGAGTTATACTCATTTAATTAACAATCCTTCTCTTGGTATTGAGGTTAACACTTCATATGGTATTTACATGAAGTGAAAGTTGGTTTGTGCATGATACTGATGCTAAACCCTTTCTCTCTCACTGCATGCATGTTTTCACTTCCTTCTTTGTCTATTTCATCAATAAAAAGGTTGGTTAGTGTTGAGCTTGGTCAGATTGGTTTTCCTAAAGTATATCAAATTCTCATGGCAATCCTTCATTCCTGTATCTGTGTGCTAACCGAACATATATTGGACCGACAGAACAAGGAGAAGTCAATCTCATTGAAAACAATGGAGGATGGTGGAGTCCTCTTGTACTCTGTAAGCTTCATAGTATAATTAGTTTTATTTAAATTTTGATGTGTGTTGTAATTTTTTTGACGAAAAGTTTCCATTCTTTTAATAGTGCTTTTCCTTTTTTCCCTCAGAACTCTGTCAACGCTCAAGAACCTCAAATTCCATACCCATGGCTTGTCTTCAACGAAAAAGTTAAAGTGAATGCAGTATTCCTGCGTGATTCTACAGCTGTATCTGATTCTGTGGTACTCTTATTTGGCGGAAGCATTTTTGGAAGAGCTCTAGTAAGTTTTTCTTTCTTCTGACTCTACCTAGTCCCACCCCCAGCTCCTCCGCCCAGTGCCCACAGGGATGAGGTTGATTTCTTTATTGTTTTGCAGAGTTCACGTTGTCCTGTTCTTGAATCCTCCTTGATTATTTGTATGATTTAGTGTTTGATGTTCCTCTAAAACTCCTTTTTCTCTTGTTAGGATGGACACTTGATGATGCTTGGAGGATACTTGGAGTTTTTCATGAGCCCGTCACTGGCAAATACTTATATAAGCTTGAAGAAGGAGTTAAATGAACTTGTCCATAAGAAAGTATGTATATCCCTCTACCTTTATTTGGTTATCATCGTTTTGAGCTTTCCATAGTTGCCGTTTCTGTAGTGTTGCTCCTGGCGACTGTGTGAATGGATGATATTGTTTGTAACTATTCCAAACATATCTCGTTTTTTATGCATTCTTCGAAAGCATATTACAAGTGGATGCATATGACAAATTCTTCTCTCTCCTGATGTTTGTTTTCTCTGGCAGCTGTCGGACCGTAATTTTGATGTAGGTAGTCAAGGTGAGCTATTAGAAGCTGTTAGATTGCTGGTTTCGGAGGATCAATGTGAAGGTAAATTTGTGTTTGGTCGTAAACCGTCCCCCAAGAAGTCTGCAAAGGAGTTACAGAAAAGCGTCATTTCAACGAAGGGCAGTGGTGGTGAGAATCCGAAGTCTCATCTCCAGACATTGCTTGCTCGGGCTGGCCACCAATCACCCAGTTACAAGACAACACAACTAAAAAATAATAAGTTCCGCGCCACTGTAATATTCAATGGGTTAAATTTTGTTGGCCAGCCTAGTAGTAGTAAGAAGGAAGCTGAAAAAGATGCAGCTGCTGAAGCTCTGCAATGGTTGACTGGTGAGACCCAATCATCTTCTAAAGCTGTTGAACACATGTCAGCACTTCTGAAGAAAAGCAAGAGTAAAAAGCAACTTCATAGTACAAAATGGAGGTAATTGTCTGCATAAGTTAAGGTAGCTAACCTGACAGTCCCGCGGATAGAGGTTCTTGCTGGCATTATTTTTCTTGGTTTAAGGATGAATGATTTTTTGGCGAAGAAGATGCAGCTTGAAGGTTGTATATAATGAGTCTTCATTGGACCTTCATTTTTAAAGCGGGTAACAGAAAACTTGAGGGAGCTACTGTATTTGAGTATTGGCATTGTGGGAGGAATTAATCAATGCGACATCTTCCTATTTGGTGACTTTGGTTAAACGTCACTACACTCTGGTCACCATGATGTCTATATACTCTGTCCAGCATTGCTGCCCCAAAGGCTAGTCAAACTCTCAAGAGTTCGGCTCAGTTGACCAATTCTTTCAGAGAGTAAGTGGAATGCTACCTAGTTTGGATGGGCAGATATGTGCAATGACCTGCATAGTCAGCTCGGCCTCAGGATTACAGAAGGTACACACTAATATTTTATACCTTGTATGAATCTGCTTCCAATTCATTGTAACTTGTGAGAAAGGATCGCTAGGAGGAAAATGGAGAGTTGTACACCAAATATAAAGTTGTATTACAGAGACTTGTGAACGACATATAGTCTATGACATCAGTGATCATGATGTATAGACTTCTATAGTCTACGAATGTATTTGCCTTTAAAATTCTCGCAATGATTACATATAAATTGGTGCATTTCCGGTTTCACTGAGATTTTCATCCCCCTGGTGTCCTTTGTAATTCTTGATGCAGATTAGTTACAAGTACTTCGTAAAACAAATCTCAAGATCCATGTTGTGCTTTTGTTTGTGTGGTGTTGTAGGTGTAGGAGATTCGATTAATTATTAGAATGTATATGCAGGGAGCAAACCTAGCTGTAACGATTTTTTTACTGCTTCACTTTTCCTGCTCGATGTTGATTTGTTCTTAAAAGGGTGTTGTCTAGCGGTCAAAAAGTGAATGAAAATCAGCGGAAAACATGGTACTGATGTCGAGCAGCAAAAAGAATGTTAGATTGTTTCTTCCTGTGAAATTCAAGAAAAGTTGTTGCAAGATCAAATTACGGATGCTCTTTGGCTGAGTTCTACATATATCAAGTTTGAACAATTTACACAGGCAAAATGTATTATGTATGGTATCCCCTCCATGAAATTTCCTCTACTAAATTCATCTAAGGTGTTCACTTAAACTATATTGGTTAATGGACGATGTTATATATACTTGATTAGCAAAAACAGCAAAGTACCTCAAACTAATCAAGAATGAAAGCTCTTTTTTTTTTTTTCCAAATTCAAATTATGGCTTCCTTGGTTCACAAAATCATTTTAAATGCACTAACTCTTTGTTTGAATTATGAAATTTATTCTGACAAGTACTACAAATAGCTATTCTAATTTAGAAAATAGAAAGATATAAAGGCAAAATTAGGTAAAAGATTAGGTAAAATATTTTTCTTTTTTTGGTGTTTGATTGGTCAAAAATTTTAGAAAATATTTTCTTTGGAAAAATAAGGAAACTGACTTTACTAATAAAATTAGATAAAACAAGTCGAGATATGTCTTCTCCGTCCTACAACCACACACCCCACCCCTATTTTAACATTTTAGCAGTCGCGTGAATCTAAAATGTCAACTTATATTGCTATTCTTTAAAAGGCTCTTTTTTTTTTTCGATTTCCTACTTAAAATGCGGAAAAATAAAAATTAAAAATAGATTGAATGAAGTTTAATCCTGTTTCTGCTCTTTGTTTATCAGAGAATACACAAAAACAAAAAAATAAAACCTCAACTCCGCAAAAGCTCTAATGCTTTCAAGAGAGTGTTCCTAAACCTATTTACATCAATTTTTACATCTTGCTGATCTAGATAAATTTTCCTATATGAAACCCATCCTTTAGGAGAAATCATATTACCAGGAGGATCCCTTAACACATGATGTTCAACTGGATATTGCTGAATTAAAGAACTCTCATTTACACTAATCTTGTAATCCAAGTACTTCAAATTCATGTCCACTGCTGGTATTTCAAAGTCCACTTTAGATACCCATTCCATTCCCAATCCGACAATCTGTATAACAGCTGCTTTTTCTGGCAAAAAAACCATATTAGTCAATCCAGCACCATGCACTCCCATTAGTACATCAAATGAGTTCACTGTTTTCGCAACTTGAGCCAAATTTTCCCCTGTTTCTCCCACAACTACTTTGAACCCCAAGCTTCTAGCCAATGTGACAACCTCTTCTACGTTTGTAAAACGCCTCGTTCTGCTTCTTGAAATGATGAGAAGCCGGGGCTTATTCTTTTTCAATCTAACCGCAAATTTTCTCTTCAAGGAATAAGTAGTTTTGAGGAATTTTGTGAAGTCCATCATGGAGTAAGGAGATTCTGAAGTGTTAATGCTGAATTCTTTGTTGGCTTTTAAGCCAATTGTCATGCTTGGGAAACAAAGGACTTCTTTTTCCTTGTCAATATCAATCATCTCATACTTTGACAATCTTTGTAGCACTGGTTTGTACTTGTTGATCCACCAACATCTTTTGTTAGTAATCAGAAATTGGACTTCACCATTGAATCGTCGCGAAGTTTGGAATAATGGAATCAGCACATCAGTGAAATCATGGAAGTGATTTCCAGCATACCCTTTAGTTGAAAAAACTATAGCAGGGACAGTATAATTTCTAGTGCAATGTGGGATTTCTTGAGAAATATGAACTTTTCTGACTGTTAAGTTTGTAACACTGTCCATTGCCCTTTTGTCACCTTTTCTGGCATATGGTCTTATGCTCCATGTGTTGTTGTTATCTTCAGATGGTAATTGAGTTGAAACTAAGTAAATGGTTGATGAATTTCCATGAATTCTTATGTCACCATTCATCTCACAGAGGTCAGCTCTTGGATGTGTGACATTGCAAATTTGTTTCTCTTGTTCTATTTCAAAATCTGAAAACAAGATAATTACATGTATGGTAAGTAATTAGACAAAGTTAAACTCATTTACAGAAACTGTTACGCTAATTAACTTGAATACTTACATGGCTTTTTTGTCTTGGTGACTTCCTCTCTTATTGCTAGAATTTTAGGGCCACCACGAAGAGATACCTTAACATTCACTGTCACACAACAAGAACATAACACTGTTCAATCATGGACATTTTAAACATTATTTACACTATTATCGATACTAAGTGAAAAATAAGATAATTGTAGTATAACATTTTCATATACTATTATAAATTGAGTCTTTATTGCAATAACATTTATGTGATGTTTCAAGATCAGATATAGACACCAACACATCAATCAATAGAAAGTCATAATTGTTAGTGAAGCTTGCTTAAAATTGTTTCGACTTATAATATATACTGACAGTATATGAAAGAATCATTTGCAAATTAGACGAAAGAAAAGGTACAAAAACTTACCAACTCGAAAATGATGAATTTCAGGCTTGAAGAGAATGCAAAATATGGCTGCTATGATGAAGCAACTAACAAATGCTCCAATTCCTAATTTCTTCTGTTCATGTTTACTAAAACTCCTGGCAAAGAAACTATCATACTTCATTTTGCTAGAAAAAAATTAATAATAATACTAATGTAACTACAAAAACAAGAAGCTTTTTGAAACCCCTCAAATTAACTTAATTAAAGAAGTGACAAAATGCTAGAATTTGCAATTCTCAAGATATATAGAGTAAGTGACTAGCATGAAGCTCTTTCTTTCTTTTCTTTTCTTATATAACAAAGACTTTTAGTGAATGCTCTCCACGATTTTTAGGACATTTTTGCAAATTAAAAATTTATGTTGAAAGAGATATCAAGGTTGACTATTAGATACAAATGTGTTTGTGTTATATCACAACAGGATTTAGGATGGCCGGCGACTTAATTACCAAACATACTCGATAAGTAAACATCATTAAGATTTTGTTGATTTTTACTTTATGGGTAAATACCAAAATTATGAATTTAGGTGGGAACTAGAATGCTACTTTATTTGGAAATCAGTGGTTCAACAAATACAGATAGCAAGAACTTATTAAGTTTGCTCAAGTGGTATGAGTTTTAATGCAAACATACCAATTTGGGTCATTATTTGCTATTGGTTGAGTTAAATTTGTTTCTTTTTATTGCTTAATTTAAGTAGTGCTTCAGTGTGAACAAGTAGGTTTTATTAATTAAGTAGTGTACTATTTATGAGCTTTCCTAGAATGAGTTCTAACATAATAACTGCGTAAATTAGCCAATATTTTGGAAATAAATTTATCGATATATCTAAATCATTTTATTGTTTTCTTTTCCTGGATTTTTTTTTTAAAATATTGAATTTTTAAATTTTATACTTTTATATTTGTTTGTTGTTTTGTGTTTTTTTATGTTTTTAAAATATTTTATAAATAAGTTTCTTGAAAAATGACCTCCCTATTGAAATAGAGAAAAACAAATTCCGCAAATAACATTACACGTCAATTGTGTCCTTTTCTCATCTTCCATCATATCTCATTTTATCTCCATCCCCACCATGCTACACCTCCTACCACACCCACCCGACCGTCGCTTTATATTAGTATTTGTCACGAATTATCGCTAACTTCAAATATAATAATAATAGTATTATTTTTCTCAAATCTTATAGTTTAATCCATTTAAATGATTGTTTATCGACATACCAATACGAACCAATTGTAGAAGCGTGTTCTTATGCAAATGTCGGTTGTTAGCCAGATTGAGTTTGTCTCAGTTGAGTACATTGTGTATCTGCTGAGTTTGAAAATTTTATGAAAAATACTGGACGATAATTTAAACTTTCGTAAGTTATAATGGTAGCGGTAATTTAATTTTTGTCAGTAAAATAGAGCAATATAGGATCAAACATCAGATTCAAGTTCAGGAGCGAAAGGATACAAGTTTGGTGAAACAAATTAAATAACTTTCGTTGAAAAGTATATATTTATGTTAAATTCATCAAATTTTTACTCATATCTAAATATAATATTAAATATAGAATCTAAAATTATTAATACTTGAAGTTATCATTCTAAAATCCCGAACTCATAAAATTAAGATGCTAGATCTAACACTACTCAAATTTAACATTATCCGAAAAGATAATTTCCTAAAGGTTATATTTACACAGCTTCTATTGATATTGAGATGATTTTAGCTATCTTACCCAAAAAAAATGAAATAATGTAGAAATAACGTGCTATACATTCTTGGCAACACAAAATGGAAATGAAAAAAAACGAAAATAGAAAAGAAAACAATGGGGAAAAAAAATGTTGAATGGGTCCAAGAAAATTGTTTGGTTTTAAGAGTAGGACATTTTACCAGTATTCCTTCATATATGGTGGAAGGCACGTTTTGGGATGAAATTTTGGATCCTCTAGACTATGACAAGTGTGGTGAAGAATAATGTATTTGAAAAAAAAAAAAAAATCAACTTTATTTGGAGCAAAATAAATATTCGTGTGTGGCATCTTCCTTTATATTTTTCCTCATGAACATTTATAAAATCCTTAATATAAAAATAATGTTGCTAATAGATCAGAGCACAAGTCAATGTTAGGTCGCAGTAGCATGTAGAAGCACCAGAAGATTTCAATATCCAATTTATTTAATTATTTATTATTTATTCTTCCTATATTTTTATTTGCTATCATAGGACATAACTTAGATCCCTTGTGTTGTGACATTACACAAAGATGTTAATAAATTAAACTGGAATCACTCAAGTGGAAACATAGTGCAGAAAAAATTAAGAAGTGGCTAGAAGCTTTTTAGCTTCTAATAAGGTGGACCTAAACCTCTTAAGATCAACTTTTACATCCTGTTTATCCAAATAAATTGATCTAAATACTTGCCATCCTTTCCTAAAATATGATGATGGATCTTTAAAAACTTTATGATCAAGTGGATATTGTTCCACTAGAGAACTCTCATTTGCCTCAATTTTATAATCCAAGTACCTCATGTTCATTTCTCCTGCAGGGTCTCCAAAATCACGTTTAGCCAAATTGTCAATTGCTCCTAAAGGAACTAGCTGAATTAAAACTGCATTGTCTGGGAGAAAAACCATGTTTGTTAAGCCAGCTCCATGAACTCCCATCATCACATCACAAGAATTAACAATTTGCGCGAATTTTGACAAATTTGTACTAGTGTTAGCCTCAGCCAGGACAACCTCGTATCCTATATCTTCAGCCATTTGTCTGATATCGCCCTCATTTAATAAAATTCGCGATTTCTTCCTTGATATGATCAGCAAACGTGGCCTCGTGACAAAATCACCCTTCATCTTGATGGCCTCAACTCTGTTTAGAGAAAATGAGCTCCTCAAGAACTGTTTGAAATCGCGCATTGACACCCCATTTGGGAACTTTGAGGAATCAATCCCTAATTCTTTATGAGATTTAAGGCCTGTTGTCACACTAGGAAAGCAATGTACCTCGTTTTCGTTGTCAATGTCAAGAATTTTGTGCTTAGACATGTTGTTGAGCAATGTTCTGTACTTACCTATCCACCACGACTTACAGTCCGTGGCAAGAAAGTGCACCTCTGAATTGAAATCGCGGGAATTTGAGAAGATTGGGACGAGTAAATCTGAGAAATCATGAAAATGGTTTCCTGAAAATCCTCCGAGTGAAAATAGAACTGCGGGATAGCCATGATGCACACTGCATTTTGGGATATTTTCGCCGTCCTGTACTAATTTTACTGTCCAAGATTTAACTCTTGACATTGCCCATGCATCACCTTTTCTTGGATAAGGTTGTATGGTCCATGAATTGTTCTCAGCTGAAATGTTGAAATTGTGAGACATAACAAAAACTGTTGAGGAATTTCCTTGGACCCTTGTTTCCCCTTTGGTCTCACAGTTATCAAACAATGGTTCCAACACATTACACATAAGCTCTGCATCCTTTTTCTCTGTTTCTGCAAAATAGTTTCATCTAAATGTCAATATAAGAATTTTAATTAGCCATTTGGATATAAAATATTTTTATTTTTCAAAACGTTGTTTGGTTATACATTGAACTGATTTTTTGTTAGTTTTTGACAATGAGCTAACCATTTTTTCAAGCAAAATCTCTTTCTACTTGCAAAACTTTTTTCTTTCGAGTGCAATGCATGTGTCTAGACATGACTTCAACTTTCAAATA
Organism: Datura stramonium; assembly: GCA_018107945.1. Taxonomy (NCBI): domain Eukaryota; kingdom Viridiplantae; phylum Streptophyta; class Magnoliopsida; order Solanales; family Solanaceae; genus Datura; species Datura stramonium. The sequence goes on along the minus strand of JACEIK010000019.1, from coordinate 114,387 downwards.
CCATTTTTCAACTTTAAATTCAAAAATCTTTTTTTTTTTTTTTCGAGTTTCAACCAAATGTATGTCCAAACGCCTGCTAAGTTTCAATGAGATTCTTGAATTTCCAATGTTGACTTACCTGGTTTCTTGAGAAGTGTTGTGTCCTTGATCACAAGCATGTCTTCAGCAGCATTCATAGATAATTGTAGATTCGCGGCATCACCATCTTGCAAACAACGTAAAAACAGAGGTTATATTAAGAACATTATTAGTGGAAATGATGGCTAAGTACAGAGGACTTACTAACTGATTGAGGATACAAATGATTCTTGAAAATCATGCAACTGCTAAACACAACAATCAAGAATACAACAAAAGCACACCATCCAAATGATTTTCTTTCATATTGACTAAAGCTCTTTGCTAGTATGGGATTATACATTTTCTTTTTTGCCTCTTGTGACAGAAAGCAACTACTATCTCTAGTTAAATTTGGCTCAAAGAGTCGACATGAAAGTGAAGAGAAGGTGCTATTATTTAAACATCACTTCTCATGCCACACTACTTGAACTAGCTTGCTAAGTAAGTGAATAATGATCATATTGTTTTCATGAATTGGGAAAAAGACACTGTTGGTTACAGGTAAGGCAATCATAGGGGCACTTTTTTTTTTTTAAATAATATTTAGGTGATGTTTGTGTTTCATTGAGTATCAATTTCTGTCATGATTTTCAAGTATTGAAAGGAACTTTTCAACTAAAGTTGTTATAAAATCACTTAGGAAATTTTAAAGGGTCAATAGAAACTACAAATATAGTAAGTAAATTAACTATAAATACCTAACCATTAATTCATTGAAGTTAAAATGACAATCAAATTTTGCTGGCATATTTTACCTATCTTCCACTTATAATAGCTAAAACATGCGCTAACTAGTAATATTTCACCTATCAGTCAAATAGGATGACTATCTTTCATCAATTTATATATTCCTGATCAAATTCCATAATTGTTTATGATATTTTAAAATCTCTAGAATCTTAAATTCCGTTAAAATGGATGGAACTTATTGAAGTTAAAATGATAATCAAATTTGGCTGATATATTTCATCTATCTTTCAATTATAATAGCTAAAACATGCACTTACTAGTAATATTTCACCTATAAGTCCAATAGGATAACTATGTTTCTTCAATCTATTTATCTTTGATTAAATCCCGTAATTGTTTAGAATATTTAAGAATCTATAAAATCTTAAATTCCATTAAGATGGATGGAATTTATTGAAGTTAAAATGATAACCAAATTTGGCCGACATATTTCACCTTTCACTTATGATAGCTAAAACATGCACTTTGTTGTAATATTTCACCTATCAGTCCAATAGGATGACTACCTTTCATCAATCTATTTATCTCTAATCAAATCCTATAACTGTTTAGGATATTTTAGAATCTCTAAAATTTAAAATTGTGAAAAGATTGGAAGATCTGGCCAAAGAAGGTGATAGCCCTGTAGATTCGTTCCCATTTAAAATGGATGGAACTGTTGAAGTTAAAATGATAACCGCATTTCGCTAACNTATCTTTCACTTATAATGGCTAAAACATGCACTTACTAGTAATATTTCACCTGTAAGTCCAATTGGATGACCACCTTTCATCAATTTATTTATCTTTGATCAACTCCCGCAACTGTTTATGATATTTTAGGATTTGTAAAATTCGAAACTCCGTTAAAATGGATGGAACTTATTGAAGTTAAAATGATAACCGAATTTGGCTGACATAATTCACCTATCTTCCATTTATAATAGCTAAAACATGCACTTACCAGTAATATTTCACATATAAGTCCAATAGAATAACCACCTTTTATCAATTTATTTATCTCTGATCAACTTCCACAACCGTTTATGAAATTTTAGGAGTTATAAAATTCAAAACTTCGTTAAAATAGATGAAAAACTTAACAGAGCGATGCCTTTGGTTAATTTTGAAAAACTACAAGAATATTTTCACTCAATTGAAATATTATAAGGATGTTGTTTAAGCTAACCTAAAACAATAAAATGATTTTGGTCAAAAACCCTAAAGGGTCCTGTACATTTATGTTGACTTACCTATAACCCTTCAGTAAGTTGAAGGTAATACTAAAAAAATCAAGCAATAATCAATTATACGATGAAAAAGGAAAAAAATAATTGTAAAAAGAAAAAATAAATCTGCATTTAAAATTAGGGGTGTATATAGTCCTGATTGATTTGGATTTTTTTAAATACCAAATCAAATTGATTG
>JACEIK010000019.1:85457-100404 GCA_018107945.1 Datura stramonium | reverse complement strand
TTTCATATAAACTTATCTCTTATCAATATTATGGAAATACAAATAATGCTTATAATATTTATGAAAATACAAATAAAATTATGTTTTCTGACTGCTTTCAGAAAGGCATGGTTTCCGAAATAGTGTAAAAAAAAATGCTTCGAATCATTGCTATTTGACTCGAACAATAGCTGACATCTAAAACATATCCCAACTAATCTATATTCTGCATTGATCCGCAGAGATCGTAGACAATATGTATTAGTCGAAAATCACACTCATGGATCCCCACAAATACATACATACAACAAAATTTTGCTTAAAAGGTGATTTGCTCCTGAAAGTCTAGCCTTGTTTAGTGTCGCAACAGGATGACAAACCCCATTTTCGAATTTTTTGGGTAAAAATTCCTGAGAGAAAGCACTGATTCTACACCCTTGTTTCTCTCTATTTCATTGTTTCGCCACGCACAATGCATATTGTTACTGAATAAATAGATACAAAAGACAAGCAAATGCTATACTGCTCGAGGAGGATGGTTCAATTTTGCTTCTGCTATCAGAAGAAATAGTTCTTTTCTCCAGACAGTAATGGTCAAGCAACATAAACTATGAAATAAACAATTTGCGAACCAGTCAACAGTTGATTAAGTTGGTTGATCCATATGGTCGTCATAGTGTCTTGATACATGCTGAGGCTGAAATAACTAATATTTATTTCCTTAATTTGAGCAATTTATTTTATATATTATAAAGTATGTTCTAGTCTCGGTTCTTCGTACAAAAATGAAAACCTACCATTACTATTGTCTATTCAGTACGATTTGAGTCTCATATTGAAACGTAGTTGGCTCCAATTAGACTAATCCTAAAAATATTCGACACCCCAACAACCGTCTCAAACAATTGGATCTGAAAATGAAAGATTAAACAACAGACAAATGCCCAAACTCAGCATTATTTGGTGCATAAGATCGACCAGCATGAAAAACGGATGTATTGTCTACCAAAATCAACATAGATTTATACTGCACAGCCCACTTCACAACCATCATCATCAGATAGTACTATAAAATATAGCGGATACCAGAACCAAAAGCACACTATGCAGACACTAAACTGCTGAACATTTGTTGAGCGTGTTTCAGACCACACATCAACTTAGCTCCAGGGTAATGCTGCAAAGGACCAAAAATTGTGTCTGCTGCTGCCCTGAGTGTGCTATGAACATATCTAAGCTCAAACTGACCTTTCCTCTGAAAACATTGTTCAAATAATAAAAATTATCATGCAAAAATGATCAAGTCACGAAAGCAAGTACCATAGAAAAGAAGACACACCGGCAAAGATAATGTTTGATCGCTTGAATCCACAGTTCAGTAAATGAAAATTGCATAAAAACTAAAGGAGGACAAGTGACGATCAAGCTCATTTAAAAAAAGAATACAATAGAATTAGCACTGAAAAAGAAAACAGGAACTCCACCTTTTTCAGTTTTCAAGTTGTTCAAGCCTATTATGCAACAGTAGGCAGGGTGGTAACTTTCCCCACAGCAACCGTCTTTCCTGCAGATAGTCACTCATTGTGATCTCACGTTGCAAGATGGTGCATATAAATTAGAGCATGACAATTACAAGGCAAAATGGTTCTTTACCTTCGGAGCGAAGAGTGAACCGTCCAAGTTGTGGAAAATCAGAGAACTTCTCAATACAAATAAGATTATTCACCTGGCATGATTATTTTGGAAGGATCAAGACCTAGCACACTACATTAACGGAAGGGAAAGACCCGAATGAAAGAGGATAAGGGGTTTGAAGAAAATAGTTTTATCCCATATATAAAGCGCATTCGCGGCATCTTCAGAGTTGGTGCCAGGTGATAAGACACATTAAGCACAAATATTCAAAGCTAATGAAAATAAATGTGAATTACGACCGTAGAGATACTAAAAGTGACAGGTTTCATTATTGTGCAAACATCAACCACTTTCCTCTCCCTTGTAGATAAATATCCCAAATTTCCAGTTCTACTCGAATAGACAGCTAACCTTAACACGAGATAGGATGATTGCGCTGTTCTTCACAAACAAAGGTTTTTTCTTCATGGGCTTCGCTGTCTTGAGATCAATCTGCTGCATCAGTTCAATAATCTCGCATTCCTCAAGAATAGCATGAATATGCAACACAGCCTTGTAGCCAGCAGTAAAAATAGCCTGAGAGAACACACAATGTTTATTTAATTACAGATGTATGAGTGCACTTATGCAATTTTGAAGCTAATTAGAGCGAATGAAATGAAAGGCTAGGTTACATTTGACCCGTACATTGTCTGACAGCTCCAAGATCTGTAACTGTGCAACAAACTCAGTAACTGCAGGTATAGGCTTTGCTGCAAGTGCGAAACTTATTAGATATCAGTCATATCACCCTAAGCTTGAAAACCGATCTAGTATGGAGTTGGAGATTCATGTACGTGTATAGTACCTAAGAATATCCTCCTTTGTGTACAGTACACAAGAGTATCTGGATTAATTACACTAAGAGCCTGTTTGGATTGGCTTATTTTAAGTGCTTAAACCAAAATAGCTTTTAAGCACTTTTATAGTGTTTGTGTAAGTTTAAAAAGTGTTATAAAAGTGCTTTTAAACACTTGTTTTTAAGTGAAAATAACAAAAATAAGCCACAAGTCATAAGTCATAAGCCATAAGCCAAACCAAACAGGCCTAAGCCAGTATTATTACATCTCCAACCTTAATATAATTGGTTCTCAAACTGGATAATGAATTGGTTTACTAATAACTGTGATACCTCAAAACTCGTCAACAGTTTCATCAAATCAATTGAAAATGCATGACTTCTATTAGCTCAACAAAAAGTTTAGAAAAGGCAAATGAAAGGAATTTCTGTAATATGAAAGGAACGCCTCATTAGGTCATTTTATCTGTAACTTGCCAACTTCAGTTCCTCACATGTTGGAACAGAATAAATCAAAAACAAAATTTGAGAGTTGTATATGTTCTTAATCAAAAACTTGCCAACAGCAGGTGCATTTTGCCATTAGCTCACTGCATCAGTTTTTTGTTCATTTGCCTCATTCACTAGAGTATTAATTTTATCATGATCTTATTGGTTGAGTCACCTCATATATATTTCAATTATAACGTCAACTGTAAAGACGAGATCTAGGACTCGCACTGTCGGACATCATTGTCCATGGATTACCTTAAGAGGAAAACTAAGTTTTTTCAGCAAGTTGAAGACTAATGAAAACTAAAAGACCATGCATCATTCCCACTAAATAGTATCTCTTTCTTCGTTATTTGTAACCTTCATGTCAATTGAGCAGATAAAGTGTCAGTAAGACTACTTCTTTGTTTACTTTCTGTCAAGTTCTGTTTGAATGAAGAATATCTAAAATTTACAAGATAATATAATTCAGTAACCCAGCCACCCTGTTCCTCAGGAAGATCTTGCACAAACACTCGGCTTCCAGAAAGGTTAAGGGTGTGTTTGCTATGACGGGAAATATTTTGCCGCAGAATTTTTTTGGTCTTTGGTAAGTAAACAGAAATATTGTCCAAACATTTATATATGATCTAGGAAAACACAATGAGGATGGGGCGGGGTGAGGGTTGGAGGGGGCAGAGGTTCTGGTGGAGGATTACGGGCGGAAGTCTGNACCAATCAACATGATATGCCACCTATGAAACTTGTTTTCCCTACTCCCACAAGGGAAACCATTTTTCTAAATTTTAAGGAACTCGTTCTCCGAGAGAAAATGTTTCCAAAACATTTTGACCAACGAAACAAGGAAAAATTGGAAAACATTTATTTTCTTCACAGCAAACACACCCGAAATGTAACACTTCTCTACCTTCAAGGATGTTATAATATATGAGGCGTTCCATTTTTGTGAGAAGAAAGGATTCCTTTAAGTAGGTAACTGGTTAGCAAAGTAAAACCTTTTTTAATAAGTTGGTTAGCAATATAAAACTGACTCTCAAATATCTATCACATGGAACAAAGAGAATGAATACCATGATATGGACAAAATGGAGAACACATACCAACATTGCACAAGACAAAACCCGACAAGATGTCCTCTTCCTCGACTCCAGATAACCTAACTCGTACGTTTTCCCCAGGATCCGCATACCTAACTCTACCATCATCACAGAAAATGGCAAGTACTTTCACAGCAGCCTGTAGATCAACTTATGTATGAAATTCCGTAAGTATTCAATAAATCACGTAGCAGAATACAGTTAGGGGGGAAAGGTCCAAAGAAGATGACCTTATTTGGCATCATCAACAAATTATCACCTTCACATATGCTCCCAGATTCTATTTTACCCATAACAACAGTTCCCATGTCTTTAAATTTGTCGATAATAGGCATTCTGCAAGAAAGGGAGATTTAATACTCAAGAACTGCTAACAAGGGGAATAAGAACAACAAAAATCAGAAGGTTTGGTTCACTATCCAGTGAAAAAAATATGGAAAATGACAGACAAAACGGTAGATGAGTCCTCTCACAAGAATGGCCATTTCATATATAAATACACACCTATAATATTAAATCATGGCCATATTCATTTATAAGTACACACCTATAGTACTAAGTCTTTTTTGGAACATATAATACTGTATCTTAAGCAATTTCATCAATAACACCTGCAATTGTGAGTCATAACTCCTTGATCCCTTGTCGCAACTACTACTTAAGAATTATGCATTAAATTTTCCTTCACTCGATTATTTATTCCTTTCCGGTGCATATCCCTAATGACATTAAGCTTTGCAAATGTAAAAGATAAGCAGCCATCGTGCAACCTTTGCACTCTATCTCAAACAGAAGAGGATCTTTACAGAATGGTAAGAACATATAGGAAAAATAAAAAAGATCACCACAAGCAATGAGTAGAAAACATCAGTTCACAAATCTCCTCTTTTTTCTTTAAGAATGAATTCTCACAACTCTTTACATCATCAATCCAAGAGAATGTCAAGCAAATTTAAATAGAGTGCAACACTTGGAAATACAAAGGGAGAAAAGAGAGATCTGAGGATGCCCCAAGATTAGCAATTGAAGTACCTTAGTGGACCTTCAGGATCTCGGGAAGGAATTTCTACAGCATCAAGAGCTTCAAAAAGGCATGGACCATCCCACCATGGGCATACGCCTTTCTCCACCCGAGTTTTCATATTTGAACCAAGGAGACCAGAGATTGGCAAGAACTGAACATCTGCAGTTCAAGCACAAAAAAGTTCAGAACCAAGTGCAGAAATCAAACATCAGCTAACACATGGAATTTTAAATATAGAGAAACAGATTGAAATACAATGTAATGATGGGAAATAGATTCCACAATCAGCATTCTCCTTTGGTTATACCAGCAGGTGGTTTTTTTATAAGGTATCATACAAACAGGTGGTATTGTTTCTGTAAGGCCCATAACACAAGTGGCAGCATGAGAAACCCTCTTTTCTTAGGTTTGTAGGAGGCTTTTGAAAAATCACTTTACACGCTTTATTTACTTCGATGCCAGATTGACAACAAACTATTTGAAGTTGGAGATCAAAATGAAAATTTCCCATAATTATAGGAGAAGTGGATAGAAAAACAAGTATTAGTCTTCTGACTTGGTTATACACTAAAAAGATAAATTTTGATACATATCAGCTTTTCGCCTTTAATAATGAGAGGGTACGAAATCAGCTTTGGATTATAGGTTGTGTAGATCATCAAAAAACGAGATCTTCAAGCCAACAAAGATGCATTTTATGAGTAGATAATCCTCTGTACCTTTCTTTACATTGTATTTAGATGATTTCAAGAATGGTATCATTTTTGACTCGATCTCGTCATACCTTCACGAGACAATTGCTTGAATTAATACCTAGAATAATTAATATTATAAATGCATGTCGTAAAAAATAGATGGAAGAAGACCTTTCTTTAGACCAGTTGACAGTAGGATCATCCATCTTATTTACAACAACAAGGAGCTTAGAAACTCCTAGTGTCTTTGCAAGTTGAACATGTTCACGTGTTTGTCCACCTCTTTCATATCCAGTTTCAAATTCACCCTTTCTAGCGGATATAACCTTCACAATAGCCAAATCAAGGATCAGTTTACCACTTCCAAAATCCAGAGATAGAACTCATAAACTCCATGAAGTCCGGTGGAAAAAGGTAACTATTCTTACCAATACACCTATATCAGCTTGAGATGCTCCACTAATCATATTTGGGACGTAACTCTTGTGACCCTGGTAATAAAAGAAAACATAATCAGAAACCACAATGTAAGCTGACAGATAAACAAAATCAAGCACTGAAGAGAATTTGAAAATTAACAAGAAAAAATACATGCAGCTATAGAAATTTAGTGAGTATTGAACTCGCATTCGTCGTGATTCACAATCTCTGGGTCTTTGCTAGTCATAGAACTCTTCACACTAATGAAGCACCAACTAGTCTTTCAGATAAGTACTGAACCACAGTTGTCTCACACATTATTGAAGTGGATACTGAACTTTACAAATGACATGTTACATAAATGATCATACTTTAGTCCTCAAATCAGTAGTAAACATGCGCTAAACTTTTCTTCTTCAAGCAATGCAGCAAATTTATTGGCATCGAAGGCTCAAAATCACAAAACTAGTAAACCAAAACGGAAGAAGATTTACTGCCTAATGACGAGGAATTGAAGCGAGTTCATGAGATATGACAGGAGACAGGCATCAAACTTCATTTCATTTGAAAGATCAGAAAGACGTGCACAAATGATGATGTTAAATTTGATTTACAGCATCAAATGCTGTTCATAATGCATGTCCTAGCTCCTTGCTGCAATTTCACTTTCCTTCCGCAAGGCTAGATGGAAGAACCAAGCATGCAAAAGATTCATCCGCACAAGAAAGAGAAGGAAATTTTCACAGGAAAGACTTTTTTAATAAGTAATTAAAGATTTTATAAAGTTCAGCACTAAAAACAGTGCATCAGGCATAATTAAAGGTTGTGCAATCGCTCTAATGAGTCTAGCATTCCATCAACACCATGTTCAATTACCAGATTGCACCAAAAAGCTAACAAAAAATACATCTCTGTTTCTCTTTTTGCCTCCAAAATTCTATTGTTTCTTTCGAGCCAGACAGTCCACCAAATAGCCTGAGGTATGGTATTCCATGTTTTAGAGATTTCTACTAAGCCCCTGTCTGTTTCAACCATGCAAGAGCTCAATAATGGATTTTGGCATGGCCAACTCATGCCAAGAATTCTATAGAGATCCTTATGTTAAAAAAACATGGGGCAAACAGCATTCCTCATGCAAAATTAACTCATTCACCTAGATACATAACTTGTTCTCGCATATAAAAGGTAAAGCAGAGAATCCATTTGCAAGGGAAGTTACCGGGCATCTAATTGTAAATCTTCTTGTCTCTGTTTCAAGGAGAACAAAATTTTCACAGCAAGAGACTTCTTGCGTAAATTCTTATGCTAAAAAAACATGGGGCAAACACCAATCCTCGTGCAAAATATACTCATTCAGCTAGATTCATAACTTGTACATCTATAAACAAGGTAAAGCAGAGAATCAATTTGTTAGGGAAATTACCGGGGCATCCAAGATTGTAAATCTTGTTGTCTCTGTTTCAAAATGTGCTCTTCCTACTTCAACAGTTTTTCCCTGCACAGGAAATTGGAAGCAAGAAATAATCAATAGCAGTCTAACCTTACGGGAAAAAATAAATAATATGGAGAATACCTTCACTCTCTCCTCTTCATTTGTATCCATGATGTAGGCCATATACCTAACAGACAAAAACGAAAAGATAAGAGGAGCTCTTTTGTTTTTTTCTTTTTCCCATTTTGTTAAGGTAATTTGGAAGGCAGGAGAAGCTACAAAGCTGTAAAACAGCATATATACAAGAGAAAATGAAGTCCATAAACAAAAATTCTCCAAGTGAGATCCTACAGAACCAATAAGTTTACATCAAATCCTTGGTATAGTCCAGCCAACATTGACGAGAAAATCACATCCTAGAATGCTTTCTATCAAGAATAGTCAAGCATCAAAAAATCACCAGGCATTAAAAGGTGCTGAGAGCACAAGTTGAACTTAAACAAGGAAAATCTCACCAACTCTCTCTACTCTTATCCTTTGCTTCCTTCTCATACTTCTGGATAGTCCGATTATCAACTTGACCACTAAGGAATAGTATTTGTCCTCCAGCTGTGGACTTTCCAGCATCTGCAGTTGAAGTGATATATAATAAGCCTAAGGATCGAATCATTACCAAAATTGATTATGTGAGACATACAAGCTTTGGCAAGTTTTCACCATTTTTTTAACATTAGAACCTATGTAAGTGAAGTTGCTTATCATACAAAATGCATGTTCCCAGCTGACTCCGGATTAAATGAATAAATAGGACAAACTAAAACATGCTTTATCCAAAATACAGAGACACCACAGTTCCTTGTTTCTATTTCACACAGCGGACTTCTTGAGTTACTGCTAGCTATTATCAATGCAAGACAGAATGATTCTAAAAAAAAATTAAAAAAAAGATGCAAGGATGGAAGAAGAACTAAAACAGTGCAGAAAGACACCAACTTTTCAAGCTCCCTAATTCCATAAGAACTACACCACAAATGCACAGGGCTGAGTCAAATATATCTGTCCCAGTTGTTTTCTTCAGTCTCTGGACACACACAGCAAACATAGTTTCTCTTATGCAAATAGATACACCAATTCATCAGAATGGAAAAATCAGTCACAGTATCCACCTACTGTTTTTTCAAAAGGTAATAATTTATTAATATTGAAGGGTTTAAGTCTCAGTATACAAGTGGTATAGCAAAGTCTAGAATCATCCTTTCTTTTACATTTTCTCTCTTCCTTGATATTTGAAGTGTTGGATTTGATGCTCCTAGAAAGATTATAATAGTAAGAAGTAGGGACTATGAAACAACACAGAGAAATGAAAACTTACCAACATGACCAATGAATACAACATTCAGATGTCTCTTTCTATTATCTTCAGCATGTGTTGGCTTCACGTTTACATTTGCTTCATCTTTCAGGCCTGAAATCATTAAGTAAACATTCATTACACACTTCAAGTAGATTTTGCCTGAAATGATAAAATAATGTTTCCAGAAACAGATGAACGCATCTTTCAATAAGCAGGCCATCGAATTATAAATGCAAAAACTGAAAAGTAAAAATGTTTGAGTTATAGCCAAACATCGAGGATAATTGCAAGGGAAGGGTGAACATTAATTATGGATATAAATTGTTCATGTAAGTTTATATGAAAAAATAATATTTTAAAATAGAACATGAATAATGATATCCTATTTTCGCATATGTTCTAATAAATCCTGCAGGGAGAAGAATACACAGAAAAGAAACTAAAAGACAAGAAAATGACGACAAGACCACCATTGCATACATAGTCTTCATATTCACAACAAAAGAATACACACGTGGGATTATGGAAAGAGATAGAGTTGAAAGGAGCCATAGTTGCATATACATAATCCATATATGCAATTGCCACAGTTGCATACATGGAATCTATATACGCAATGTCATAGTTGCACACATAGAACCACATTTGCAACTAAAAACATAAGTGTCATAGCTGCATGTATGGAATTGGAATGGCCATAGTTGCATACATGGATTCTCGATACGCAACTGTGGGTCTTCCATATATGCAATGGCCATAGTTGCATACATGGATTCCCCATCCCCAACTGTGGGTCAAGAGAAAAACTATAACTTCTCTATAAATAGCAACATTAATATGCATTGAAGGAACGAACTGAACCATTAGCAAGACACAAGAATTAGTCTTGGTCTTTTTTCTTTTTTTTTTCTTAGTCTTCATATCTTTTTGTCTTTGTAGGAACAAACAAAATAATACTATTTTCCTTTTAGTTCCTTTTTCAGTTTTATCTTTTCAAGCTTTTCTCCATAATGGAGAAATTTTCTTTGGGTGGGATACTAGACAAAGCTTGATGAGGTTGTTATAATAGACGTCTTGATTTTATTATATTCTTATGCTGAGATTTTCAATTTATTATTTTTATACACTAGGGTAGTCAATATCGATTATATCTACACTGTTGAATATAATCAATTAATCATATCTATTAACAATGATCTTTATCTTATTTCTTTCAACTGTAATTCTCACGGAGAAATTAACTCAAATAAATTTATTGATTTAGTAAAAACTAATCGAAAGAGGTTTTTACTACTTGGTGCACTCATTTGAGATAGTTCTTGTTTAGAGTCATTAATTTAGTCATTAATAGTATAAGCGAAAACGGTGCTATTAATCAATTATTGTTAATGTCGTTGACTAATAATAAATTAATTGTATAAGCGAGAGCAGTGCTATTAATATATTATTGTTACGTGGAGTGATTGTATTAGAAATAAGTGATAATTCTTTAAACAAGGTCTCTGTTTCGCTGTCAATTGATTAACTACACTAATCGAAAGAGGTATTATTAATTGTTGCTGTTATGTGATTTAGTCATATTAGAGATAAGCAATAATTTCATTAAACAGAGAAATAAAAAGTAGAATTGTTTTGTCTTCCTGATCCAAAATATCCCAACTTCTAAAATATTTGTTGTTCTCTATTTATAAAATTGCACTCTCCTTTCATCAATTTGATTCCCTCCAATAGTAACCAAGAAAATATTTGTAGCCTAGGTGTTTTCAAAATTAGTGGCACGATATCTTAAACTTTACTATAATTTGACAAAGCACAAGAAAAAATTTCAAATGCACATTGGCCTCATCAGTTAGAAAAATGTCAACAAGCATCCTTAGAATCATTTTTGGTTTTACTTCCCAAAAATACGAGGCACGTTCCATCAATTGAAAAACAGCTCCTTCACATTTCACCACAGTTCTAACAAGCAAAGACTTTTTCCAAATAAATCTTCACGATTAAGCGAATCAGCAAAGACTTGTACCATCGACAAAAGAGATATGGCATTCAAAAATAGTAACGACAACAGACAGCTAAGCCATGAAAATAGTATAGCTTCTTTCTGAAGAAAAATACTGAGAAGGCAAAACTGCCAATTTGATTTCTCTTCTTTTCGACAAACAAACCACCATGAGATCACTCTCGTTTACAGAGAGTAAAGATAAACAAAAAGCTGCTACTTCAGAGTGTAAAGATCAACAAAAAGCTGCTACTTTTGAGATGTCTCTCTCAACAACATATTGACATCTTTTTGTGACATAAAGCTACCATTTTAGCAGAGATGACACAGCCGACTACATATTAACCCTGCTTGTATCATGAGACTTCCCATAGTATTACCTAAAATGCCCTCCTCACCGACCCTAAGAGGAAATGAAAATAAGAATGCCTCACTTTTCTCAAAAGTTACGTTCTTATGCACAAGATATAAGGAACCTCAAAGAAGGAAGTGAAAACTGACAGCTCATAAAAAAAGCAACGGGAGGCTAAATAAGTTGATGCCATGATTTATTTCTTATTTGTGAGATAAAGCTGCCTAGTAGGCTCCAGTCCCAATTATACAAGGCTACAAGCACAACAGGCTGATTTGAATTCAGCAATAGGCCAATACTCCCTCTGTTCAACTCTCTAAATCAGAGCCAGACGGTTAGACGAATAAATCTAACAGTGCTGCTATCCTCCAAAGGTAAAAGCTGTTAATTAGCATTATAGCCACTGCTGACTAGTGAAACTTAGTAACAAAGAAAAAAGAGGGTAGAGGGAACGGGGGAGAAGAGAGTAAAATGCATCACACAGGCCTAAGGGATCTGATTGACAAAGAAATCCTCTCGGGATCTTCTGCTTTCTCAGCACTGTTTGTCTGTCCATCTGGACTACTAAACACCCGCTTTACTTGTAATAAAACTCTCCACCTCACAATGTCAACCCCATACATGTGGAGCCTTTGATAGGAGGTTCGATGCTAGTTATTACAACACTAGACCTCCAAGGCAAATCCAACAATTATCTTATAAGTCAAGACTCCCCACAGTAAAGTTCATAATTTCAAACTCATCTAAATTTGGTCCTTATCCCCCCCGACAAAAAATAGCTCGGAAGACAAACAAAGAGACATGATTGGGCTTTATAGACAAATTAACTTCCTGAAGCCTTAACATAGAATTCAAAATCATAAATTTGGCACACAGAAAGACATGATTATGCTTTATAGACTAAGTAACTGCCCGAAACCCTACGATATTAAGGTCATTTATAACTATAATAACTATTGAGAAGCAAGAGAGCTTCTGATAACTATACAGGATTCATAAAAAAGAGGAAAGACACCTTCTTAGCATCTTGAATGGATTGCACATTAAGGTATGGAAAAATAAATTAGTGAGCATTAATTCAAAAGACAAAACAAGTACTACATGCACAGTGTACCTTTCACAGCTTATGATGCCAGTAAAAGTAGCTTTCAAAAGAAAAGTTATAGGAAATTTATGAACTAGACAAGCCAGCTTCCATAATGAGGTTAGAGTTGCAGCCTAATAGTTGAAACTCCATCATGCACCACTAATATAAAGGGCTCCAATCTCACCAAAGTTCTTCCCTCTTCTTCCGTCTCCTTAACCCTATTCACGAGTTGCCCTCACCAAGATATATATTAAGGCCATTGTTGACTATTGAGAAGGAAAAGCTTCTGGTTATTATACCGGATTCATAAATAAGAGGAACTAGCACTACTTAGCATCTTGAATGGACTGCACACTAAGGTATGAAAAAAAATAAGTGAGCAAGAATTCAAAAGACAACAAGTACCAGATGCACGGTGCAACTTTCACAGGCTTGTGATGCCAGAGAAATTAGCTTTCAGAAGATAGGTTAAAGGAAATTAGTGCACTAAACAAGCCAACTTCCAATACTCATGAGCCCATGCACCCCCNGACCTACCTCTCCTACTGAAATCAGGAATTTCCTGGCCCCAACTTTAAAATAAGTAAATAAATAAAACAAAAGAAAGAGCTTTCATAATGATATCAAGCCTAAGAATGGATAAAAGCTTCATAGATATAGATTCAGCAGTTAAGCAGATAGGCAAGAATTAGAAATAAAAACAGAGCAAAAACTCAAAAAAAAAAAAAAAGATCAGAACATAACCTGTTCATGAATCTACCTACTATCTTCCACATTATCAAGTTTTACAACATCGTCTGGCTTGCATTCTTCCAACATCACACTGTCGTCTGCTACCATTTCATGAACATTCAACACAAAAACATCCAAAACGGTTGCTAATTCCATCCATAGGGAATAAAAAAAGCAAGGGATTAAAGCATAGCCACACATACAGGTTAAAGAATATACAAGATACTGAAAATGGATTTGAAAGATAAGAGCAAATAATGAATCTAAAAAGAATGAAGTCTCGGAAATATCCCTATCCCATCTAAAATAATTATCATGCCTCCTATTTGAAAATTAGGCATTTAAATCAAAGGGTAACCTTTTAACAAAGCATTCTGAAAGTTATAAATGTAGTTTTGATTTAGTAAAATACTAATACAAGAACTTTCAGAAACCTACATGAAAGAGTTCATGGACTATTTCAGTTCTATAAAGATGACCTATACAAAAGAAATCGACAAAGGTATTCAGTAGGCACCAAAAATCATGGTGCAAGGATATATGATCATGCAAAGCCCAGAAATTTTCAGATGTAGGTCTATACAAACCTAAGACTTCAATGACCTAGAGAAGCAAGGGAATGCCTAAAATGCAGAAGTATAGCTTATTACCCCGCAGTGATTGTTATACTAGCAATATACAAAAAATCAACTCCTATATTAAAAAATTGAAATGTCCTTAAATCTATTAAGCACATCAAAAACGCACAAAAGATAATCGGGCCCAAAAAATACAGAAGATCAAAAGAAGCAATATTGCTACAGAGTCACCAAAGCAGAAGAAGCATTCACTAAGCACATCATTGAAGTCGTTACCTACCTCCATCAATTGTATCAGGTTTTACAGCTTCATCACGTTTCCCATCTTCAGCATTAGTCATAACACTATCTTCTGCTGACATTCAAGTACAGACACAGACAAACACATTCACCACGTCTACTTAAAGTAGAGACGTGTAAGACAATGCTCAGTAATTTATCATCTACATTAACTTCACTTTTACGCACTGTATAATAAAGTATATATATCTAAGTACAAGGTGGTGAACTTAATACCAGATGAATCAAGCTGCAACGCCTTGATGTCTTCTTCAATATCTATCACGTAAACAACCAAAAATTTCACCATCCATTAATCCACCAGAATCCTTAGCAACAACCTCACGAGTAATCATCCATAGGGAAATCCAAATTGCTCTTGATATAACCTTTATTATAATTAAAACATACAAATACATAGCAATAATTTTGTCTAGGTAGACAGAGAACATTTCCGAACTCCTTAAACTAAGGCAACTTATTACCTTTACTTATCGAATTGAAGCATCCCAATTTCACACAAACGAAGCAACTTCGAATCGAAATTGAACAACAAAATCCATAAAAGAAGTAAAATAATAAACCCTAGGTCGATTAACGAATGAAGATCGAAGGATTCACAGAGAACGTACCCATGGCGGTGAGCTGAATAGAGAATGATCCGGTTAGCAGAGAGGATCGCAGTGCAGAAACCTGGAAAGTTCTATTAGCAGCAACAAGTTTAAAGCTTGCTTTTGAAAGTTGGCAAAAAACTATACATTAGTGATGCTGTCTGTTCCTGCTTTTACCACTTGTTGAAACCAAAATTGGGTTTCAGGTCCAATACGGAATCGGCGTGTCAAAATGTTGCTAATCAGAGGAAAGTTCGGTTGCCACTAAAAACAAATAAATTTGAACTTTTATGTACACTATAAAAAGTTTTACAATAGGGGTATAAATAATAATATATTTGAT
>JACEIK010000019.1:0-79357 GCA_018107945.1 Datura stramonium | reverse complement strand
TGTTTAAAATATATATAAATAAGATCAATAATTATAAGAAGAAAATCCACACAAATCTAAAATTTATTCTCAATTAGTATTGTTATTTATAACTTTTATTGTGTCGTGATATATATTTTTAGCTAAGTTTGTATTAATTAACTTCAAGCATTTCAAGACTTTTGAGACCACTTTTGATGTAATTTTAGATTTATTTTCACTTATTATAATTTCAGATTTACGAATTGATGCATTTACAAATATTGAATCTGAACATGTAATTGAAAATTTAAATTTTGAATGATAGTTTGGGTTGTGGGGGTGGGTTT
The DNA here is from genome assembly GCA_018107945.1 of Datura stramonium. Taxonomy (NCBI): domain Eukaryota; kingdom Viridiplantae; phylum Streptophyta; class Magnoliopsida; order Solanales; family Solanaceae; genus Datura; species Datura stramonium. Next base: position 79,049 of record JACEIK010000019.1, on the reverse strand, counting down.
ACAAAATGAGAGATGATTCATCCCAAAACCCTAAAAGAGCTTTAATGGTGAGGACAAGAAAATACAGTTGGAAAGGCAATGACACCAAATTTACTTTTGTCATTCCATAATGGAGGACAGACTTTTTATTAATGGGGTACTATAAAACTATTATTATTTTCTGCCCTACTCTCAAGTCTTACCACACACACACACACACACAGTACTACTGTTCATAGTCAAACTAACGTCAAAAATTGTAAATAATTAAGAAAAATAGGGAAGGGAAAAAAAAAGGTACAACCTCCACCTCCCCTACAAGTGGGTAGCCTGTTTAACAAGACAAGAGAGGGAACTGTAAATTTGTAGGTAACTTTGGGTGACAAGAGCATGTGATATACATTCAAATGTGTGAAGAGAAGAGAATCTAATCAATTAAAATCCAAAGAACTCTGCATTGGTTCCCGAGACTCTTTTCAGTGAGTGAAGTGTATAAATAATAGTATATTCATATGGGTGCAATCAATACCACCACTACATGCGTCTTTAATGAGGGTTATAAATTTAAAACTATGCATGGGATTCTTTTTTATATTGTATTATTAGTTTAAACTCGATGTCGAATTTTTTTAAAGGTATTAGTGGGTTCAAATATTTAATTTCGATATAGATTTTTTAAAATAGAATTTAAAATTTTATTTTTGAAGGAGATTAATTGAGCAGTATATGTATTGAGAAAGAGATTTACATATGGTGTTTTATTGATTTGAAAATAAAATATGATAAAGTCTTAAAGAAAATTCTACGGAGATACTTGGATCTAGAGATGTCCCTATGACTTACGCTAAAATAATTAAGGATATGAGTGATGGAGTCAAAATCCAAGTAAAAACAATGAGAGAAGACTTGAAACACTTCTAAATAGTGATGAGGTTTTATCAGGGATCAACTTTTAGCCCGTTTTAATTCGTTTTAGTGATGGATATTCAAAGGAGCATCAAGGTGTATTTATTTGCAAATGATATAGTATTGATTGACACGACATGCAATAGAGTTAACATTAAGCTAGAGGGTTAGAGACAGAACTAGAGTCTAAAAATTTCAGATAGAGTGAGACTAAAACAAAGTACTTAGAGTGCAAGTTCAGTGAAACAACATATAAAATAAATATGGAAGTAAGGATTTATACATAAGTCATTACCAAGTATCTTGAGTCAATAATTCAAGGGAGCAAGGAGATAGACAATGTTGTCACACATCGTAATGGAGTAGCGTGGATGAAATGGAGGCTTGCATCCGTTGTCCTATGTAATCAGAATGTGTCACCAAGACTTGAAGGTAAATTCTATAAGTGAATGTTAAACTAACTATGTGTTGTATGTGACGGAGCATTGGCTAATTAAGAACTCACACGTTCAAAAGATGAAAGAAGTATAAATAAATATGCTTAGATAGATGTATGGTCATACTCAGAGAAATGGATGTATGGTTATAGTATGAGAGATAAGACTGGAAACGAAGATATATAAGACACGGTGGGAGTGATCTCTGTAGTGGACATGATGAGAAAAGTAAAATTGAGATGATTTGGGCATTTAAAGAGGAGCAGAGCACGAATGCGCTAATTAGGAGGTGCTGCAAGTTTGACAGTAAGAGGCTTAGTAAGAGGCAAAGGTAAAGCAAAAAAAAAATTGACGAGAGGTAATTAAACAAGACATTATACCCATTTTTAGCTCATCGAAGATATGACTTTATACAGAGAAAGATTAATATTGAGAATTATGATGGAAGGTTAGTATTCAATAGAGTCATTTTTATGTTTCATGTAGGAGATCACAGTTCTAGCTCGGAGTATCTCATTTGCTATTCTTTTTTTCATTATTCTTATTGTTATATTCTTCAATTATATCACTACTTTTTTTTTGCTTTAGTTATCTTACTATTTTGCTATCAATATTTCTATTTTCTTGGGTATTTTTTCTATAATTTTTTTAATTTTATATTTTCAAACTTGTTTTGAAATATTTTTCTTTAGTCAAGAATTTATTAAAAATAATCTTTTTACGTTACAGAATGAAGATAAAATTCATAAACATTTTAATTTTTATAAATTCTACTTATGAAATCAAACTAAATATATTATTATTTATTAAATTTTATACAAAAATACTAATATAAATAAACGCAACTCAAGATATTTTTAAAAAGTTTGTGAAAATTATTACCAAAGATTCACAAAAATTGGGACAAGAAAATTAATACAGATAAAGAGTAAAGATATCCTTAAAAAAAGCGAGTTGAACCGAATTCAATAACGCTAACTCAAATTATATATGTATTATAATTAAACAAGTAAAAAGTCAAATTTAAAATTTAATTAATCAAAGATTTTTAAATTTTGATATACAGGACCAATTTCTCCAATGTGAAATTGGAATGAATAAGATTACAAAGAATAATAAAGAAAAAACAAAAATTAGCACCAATCCCCAATGCAATTCACTCTCATACCAAACAAGAAAAAAGGCTCCATCTACCATATCTTCACCCTCCTACTCCACTATATATACTCCCCCTTTCCTTCTACATTTCTCACTTCTCTCTATTTTCTTTTGCTTCTCTACTCAAGTTGAAGTAATTTAGTACTTTTTGAGTTGTTTTCAACTAGGTCCTATAAGTTACTAGTATTATTTCTTTCATATAAATATAGATCGATATATCTAGAACTCTTGTGGGTTTCTGGGTTTCGATCGATCTTTGTCTCTCTCTCTCTCTATATATATGTGATGTCTTCTTGATGTTGTTCTTTCTTCTAAGAGTTATTTTTGGTGATGGAATAAAGTTGTAGACATTTTTTTGGTCAGTTTAGTTTTAGGACAGGATTAGGGTTTTGTTGACTTTTTTTTTTATAATCTTTTTGTCTTTATTAATTTATAAGGGGGTTATGGGAGTGGAGCTCCTTGAAGTCCAACAGAGGATCTAACAGGTAAGATTGAGCTGCTGACCTATGGATTCCTCAGCCCTATCTATTTTACAAATATTTGTATAGATAGGTTTGTGGGTTTGCATATGTCAGGAGCTTCATTGCCCCTTTGTTTGATCCCTTTTTGGATTGAAGGGAGCTCTACATTCATCACTCTCTCTCTCTCTCTCCCAGATTTGTACTTTTCTTGTCTTTTTTATTTCTTAGCCACTGGTACTTATTTGAGATCTAGCATCTGATTTAATTTCCACGTCTCTGTAGATCTTTGTTTCCTATTTCTAGCTACTGTTTAAACATTATTTATTCATTTCTGGTTAGATTCTCAAAATTATTTGACAAAAATCTTGTTTGACTTTTGAGAGTTGTTTTGTAGATCTGATTTCCTATTTGAGGGTTCTGAAGAAATCAAAGTGTTATCATCAGTTCATTGGATTTGCATTCAAGTAGATCTACCAGCAGCGCAGCTTTTCCGTTTGTTTTGTCCAGATGTGAGATGCACAAGAATACATTTTATTGTCTGATTTTTTGCAGTTGTGTATATAGGGAAATTAAATAAATACTACTACTAGTTTGTTTGTTTTTACTTGTACATTTACATTTTTACTCCAACACTTGCTTAACTTGATATTTTAATTTTTTTGTAAATTTAATTTAATTTTGTAAGTTTGGTTAAAATAAAAAGTGAATCATATGGTCTTTTGTTGTTTTTAGGGTTGAGATTTTAGGGCTACCTTAGATGTCTGTATCTTTGCTAGACTTTTTTGTACAAATAAAAGCATTGTCGCATTAATTGTTGTTGGGACGAGTGTATGGCAAATGCTGACCCTTTATTTTGAACCTTATCGGTAACATATTTTGTTGTTTTCTTTTTTACTCTATTTATGTGGATATGTCGTCGCTTTAGCTTTAAATAATTTAACTTACGCAATTTAATGTTCCTTGTATTTAATTGTTTTTCTTGTGATTGTGGACAAGAGTTAAAAGGTGGTCTAATTAAAATGAGATGGAACAGTAATTACTTGCTTTCAGCTTTTAAATTAAACATTGGAAATAAGGATTTGCAGTTGTTCAAGCCACAGTTGCAGTGTCTTTTGTTATATTTTTTAATTAATATATGTTGGTAGTTGGCGCATACATAAAATTAAATGTTGTAGATGGAATTTCTTAGTGTTGAAGAACTTCAAATTGCTCAAGGCTTCAAGCCAAAGCCTGTTATTCACATCATTGAGTTATCATAGCATCATGCGGCCTTGAAAAATAGGGTCTGAAATGAAGGCAACACTAGCTAGTTTAAACTTATTAACCACTTCCTGCGCTATTTTGATGACAATTTTAATATATTACATTTTTTTAAATATAATTTGAGAAATAACTATATAACAGTTACTTAAAATTTTTGCATATATAATAGCATATTTGGTAGTTTATTTGATAAAACATAATTTATATATAAAGTTTTAATATTATAATATTTGGTATGTAATTTAAAATATGTAATTTAAAATTTACTTTTGATAAAAACTTAATTTATCATTTTATTCAAAATTGAAAGTGAAATAAAGGATACATGTATCATGTAATATTGTTACGATATACTATTAACCATGTGGTTTTAGTATAGTATTATATTTCAGTTCTGTAAGACTTTTATTTTATTCATTGGTTGATGAAGTTATATTTTAAATAGATTATTTTTGCATGTACCTCCTTTACTTATAGTGTTTAGCTTATACACGAAAGATTAAATCATTAGTACTTATAAGTATAGAGTTTATATATGTTCACAATCTTAAGATGAAAATTGAACGAATTCATCGGTATGATTGTAGCACAGGATTAAATGTAATTTATCTTGATTATGGGAGTGGTATTATTCCAGCTTCTTGTGCTAGTACATTTTGAATGTATTGAACGGACCATGTAGAGAAAAATATTTTATCTGACTAAGTAAAATAGATTCTCTAGATCATTAAATGTACTTATCTTCTTAATCTTGATATAATTATTATGATCAATGTCATTTTCTTATTGTTTTGATCTATCAAAGGGTGAACTCTTTCACGAGTTAAAATATTCCCGATAAGTAGGATGATGACAAATGATATTTGTGAAATAATAGTTAGTTGGTGGAATTCATGTCTTGACCTTAGATTGATGATATCCCTTTGCTTATAAAGTTTCATGTGAACATCCTGCAGGTAGATTCGTTATCCGTCACATGAAATAAGTTAAGCTTTTGAATAAAGGATTAAATTGGTTAATGAATTAAATAGTCAAAAATTTAATTCGATTGGTTGGTATCTGCAATTTTAACACGGGAGTAAAATAAGAATTTAATGATTGATTTTGAAATTATACCGAGGAGTGCAATTACGTATTTTTAGAAGTTGCAGGTTAAATAAAAAAATAAGACTCTAAACTCAAATCGAAAATAATGAACCTTCAACCTCAAATTCCTATTTGGACAAACTTTTATTGTTATTGATCCATTTGAATCATTACTAAACTAAAATAGCTTACTCAATCTCGACGATTGCTTATTGATAGACTATTATGAGTTCAAGACAGACCACTATGGTGAAATTTATTATTTCGAATTAATACCATAATTGAAAACATCACTAATTAAATATGTGGTCCTTGCTATGCCTGATTAATTAAAGAACTTGAAAAAGGAAAAAAACCTGTTTTGTTGAAGTAATTAAATTCTACAAGATTTTGGACAACTTTAAAAAAAGTAAGTAGTATATGTTTTGGGTTTCATACCCTTAAAAACGTGTGAATATACAAGTAGGAATCTTATACGTCTTGGGATTAGGATTTTACACCTTAAAAACGTGATTATAAATATGACTTTTTCCTCCTTGAAAAAAACATCTTTTCTGAGAAGTAGTACTTGCCCACACAAGTATTCCCTATTCGTAGATTATTCAGGCTATAGCAGAAGACTGCAGATTTGAAAAGCGAATTGGACGTTTTGTGCGAAAGCTTCAAGAGGTTAGTATTTCGTAATGTAATTCATTATTGTTATCTAATGATTCATGTAAGATAGTTGATCCAATTTATGTTTGCTTCCGCTGCGCATGTTCTAACATATATATAATAATTAAATTATGCATTGTAAAATAATATATAACGCTCTCGTTATAAATTTTATGTATTACTAATATCATAACTCTAGTGAGCTTAAATCACTCCTAAATAAGAAATTATGTCTTATTTTTTGAAGTGAATAAATAGAAAAAGTATCTATTTTTAGTATTAATAGATAAGTAAAAATTAAATAAAGAATATGTCTTATTTTTTAATTAAAAACACCAAATTCAATATCTTGATGAAACCCTTGAATCTTCAAAAGAAAATTAATGATTATTTTAATTTTATGCAATTAATTAATTTAATATTAATTATATTAAAATAAATATACAAATTATACTTTAAATTAAAAATTAAAAAACCAAAAACAAACACAAACAAACAATTAAAAAAACAAAAAATTTTATATTTTAAGTTTAATTATTTCTTTAAAAATACGCTAAATTAAAATTGAATAAATAAAAATAAACACGAGTAATAATGTAGGTTTTTTTTTTCAAGATAGATGCAGCGAACTTGTATTTTCTGCCTAAGGACTGTTTAAATATGAAATAATTTTTCCTGTTCTGTTAAATTTTATACGTCATTTAATTATTGTAATAAAAATTGCAGAAATAATATACTTAGCTTTTACAGTAAATATATATTGTTCCTTTTTTAACTCACTTTTATCGCTGAATGATGAAACTTGAAATTGTTAATGGCCGTAAGAAAGAATGAATGAGAACTATTTGTTGAATTTAAAACTATTTAAATAAGAGAAGTAATTAGTTACTATAATTATTTTATTAATTAATTATTAACTATTTCAGTTCATTCATTAATTACAAAACACCTTTTCGTTTAATGCTACTTTCTCCCTTCATTTTTATTTGGTTATATTTATTATGACACTCCTCACAAAATATTTGTTTTTATCTCAAAATAAGTATTGTTTTCTGTGATATTTACGTTTATTAAAATAATAAATACAATAAATAGTTTACTAAATTCTCTATTTATTAAATGTTTTTTGAGAACAAGTCACTATTAAAAAATAAATATTTTTTTCAATATAAGGATTAATTGAAAATAAATACTATTTTTTGTCTTAAATTATTAAAAGGATAACTTTTTTCTTTTTTTCTAAAATAACAATTATTTTGGGATAGAGGGAGTAACTAATAAAATGACATTATTAGATTAATTTTATTAATTATGTTCTTTATAAATGTGAACTTGACTAATATTTTATATAGTTATTTAATAATAAAAATAAAATTGAAAGAAAATAATAATAAAATAATTTTAAAAATATATATTTTTAATATATGAATTAAATAAAATAGAAGGGAGGAAATATATATTATTAGGCTCCACTACTGCAACATGAGCTGATTATGCAAACAAATAAAAAGTGTAAAATAATATTTAGATTTTCATTTTCAGTACAATAATAATTAGTTCATAAAGATTAATATTGTATAAGGCAAAATTCGTTCCATTTTATTGTCATTCCTTAACTTTTAATTGTATATTATTATAACTAATATTGAATTCTTCCACCAAATAATTTAAACCAAGACAAACCTCATCTTCTCAAATTCCCAAATAACTTTATTGAGTTCAGATAAATTCGTAGTCAAAATTGAAATCAGAATTTAAAATTTCTGAAATCCTACAATAATCTCAAATTAATAAATTATCGTAACTGAATTCACAATCACGAATTTATAAATATTTCATGATTTTTTAAATAGAAATGCAGGAAATGTGCAAGAATTGTTGAGTTCTCGGTGTAGATCCGCCACTGCCCATAGCTAATACTTTATTTTGGCCCTTAACCCAGCCAATGGCAGGTGTAGACCATAGTTTATGTGCTCATGAAAAAATTCAATAGCTTTTACACATAGACCCAGTTATGATTAAAGACATTATAACAGGACTCAATAGGGTGAAACCCCAAGGAGAAGTCAAGGATTGTCCAACTTCCAAGTAGTTATTATCAAATGTTCTGTTGCTCCATTTTCACTTTCAAGAGTTTGCTGATTTCTCCTGTTCCAATCTCAGGATTATCCGTTAGTATTACTGGATCTATCATCATCATGCTCCAAATGGATATGTTTCCTCCTCCATAGATAGTAACCTTTCAATTAATCATATCTAGAGGCATCATTAGTAAATGAACAGGTCATTTTACTTGCCCAAGTACTTAGGTGGTCAAGATTGACTAAACAATGTGTCATTGATCCAACCTGTCCAACTCTCACCAAATTTTAATTTCTTTATTTGTTGAATAAGCAAACAAAACTAATACAACTTTTTTCTCTTTATATTGCCTGATTAATATATCAAGCAAATTTTTAGACGTCACATGGATCAATTTGAACTACATATTTAGCTCAAATCAGCCCTTCATTTAGATAAACTGAATTAGATGGTTCCGGATTAACAACTCTTGCAAACTTGGGCAGATCACTTTTTTCATGGGCTAATTTTGCTACTCCAACCTATATCTTGTCGGGTAATGAACTCACTTTGCTTTCAGGAATAGAACTGTCAAAACTCCTGATTTTACCAGTAATTCATTTTTGCCGTCAAGGGACTTTGATAACCGCAGCATGTTATAATGTAGGTTTGATATATATACCCCAAAATGCTCCCAGCATAAAAGTGGATGATTCCGGGCGCCATGGCGATACACATCGCAAAAGCATATTTGGGGGTCCAGAGAAAAGCAAAAACGAATCTTGTAGATTCAAGGAACAGAGAGGGCCTTGCTTTGTCTCCTCCTCTCATTCAACAAAAAGTGGAATCCAAGGTGGGGAAAACAAAAAGAACAAAACTCTGAATCACTGATTGACTTGCAAAAATTAACTATTCATCAATAGAGTTGTTACCATGATAAGGAAATGAGCACGTGCACAGAGAACTGGGAGATACAGACGCAGGCAGTGAGTTTTTCCGCATTGGACACATTCCTCACCAACATAGCAAAGCAATGGCTAACAGAATATCGCCAACAAAAAACATGGTTAAACCTCGTCACACCGACCTAAAAAGCAAGGACTTCAAATCTCTGACCAACTTCTCCATCTAAGTCCAGCAGCGGCAAATCTTCACCTACATATTCCCTTCATAATATTAGTTCTGACGTTTCTCACGCACATATTTGATATCGACTAGAGAAAGAAGGAAACATTGCCTGCACCCTTTCATGATTCAACATAAAAACCCAGCCAAATCCAATCTAATAGAATTGTCTTCCTCCACAAGATTTTATAAGACCTAAGGAAACACAATTCCACGATCTGTTTTTCATGTTTGGAAATGGAAGAAAAATTATGGGAATTTTTTTTGGGGGAAAAGTAGTCACATTTTTTTAGGAAATTAAGAAAGGTCAGAAAATTGCAGAAAATTGAAATCATAGTATTTCTTTTTGACAAGTGAAAATTGGAGATCTTACTACACTCTGATCACCTTTTCTGTCACTTCAGCCAAATAGTATTTTAAAGCTTAAGAGAGTTGAACATCTCTTCTTCTTATCTTTCCTTTCATCTCACACAATTGGTTCTTAAACTTATACAATTGTAATTTTTATTTCTATTCTGCATTGCCTGTATCATACTTTACTTTCCTTTCAACCCTCTAATTTCATTCTCCACTTCTTTCAACCTAAATCACCCTTGTACCTCCCAAACTTTTGTATTTTATGTTTTTATTTGATTTTCCCCTGCATGTTAATATCATAGATAAGTAATCCAGTCCATGGCGAGAAACAAAGCATAACAGAATAATAGCAAAATCAATACCTCATACTTCTGCATGCAACATTTTTCCATTCTCAATATTAGCCTCCAGATTCCAGCCCCTGCTGTCAAAGAGGTTAATATCTTATAAACTAGCCCTATTAAAACCAGAAAAGGCAATAGATGATACGCAATAAGAAACGGACCTCTCTTGAGCCTCCTTCTTTAGTTGTTCTATGTGGTCTTCTAGTTCCCCACATGCAGATTGGATTTCTATATTTTTCAGACAGAGCTCTCTCCATTGCATGGACAACGCATTGAGTTCATATGCAGTAGTTTGCTGTTATGCAATGCGAACAGATCAATAAGAACAATGCAACCCACTACAGAAATGCATCAGTACTAACAGAAGATACTTATACCTGATGATATTTCCTTTCCCTGTTTACTGTTTCTATCATTTCATTCAGTTCAACAGCTTGTGATTGCATTCTGCAGCAAATTAGTTTGATCTTCAGCCAAGGAAGGGATGCAGCAATACCAGAGAAAAGGGACGAGCGAATCATGCTCTTTTTGTAAGAGAGATATTAATGCTATGCAGAACTGGTTCCATATGTGCAAATACAGTGATAAATACTCCTCCCAGCTCCTCCTTACTGATACGAAGTATTAAAAGGCACACAGCTTCTCCCTTTTGAATCACAATTACACCAGCAGTTGAGAAGGGCAATTGTTTGACCATATCACATTCTTTTTCTTTTTTTTAATAATAATTAAAAAAAAAAGGAACATGGCCCTGCTTATTTACTCTAGAAACGAAATCCAAATATTTACCGGTCTTTCAAGGTCATTTTGTCCAATGCCTGAAAACTTCTTTTATGACTTTCGGTCTAATATCTATGATTCCTTCTGTTCCATGTTTTATGGTATTCGTTCCTTTTTAGTTTGTTCTAAAAAGAATTAACACTTTTCTATAATTGGAAACTCTTTAACTTTAAACTTATGATTTTATGTTGATTGACATGTTCTAGTAGCCAAAATCCCATGACATGTTTAAGATAACAAGTTCTAAAGGTATTTCTGTATGTATCAAAAGTTCTCTTTCTTCCTTTGACCCCGTCCAATCACGCACTGCCATACAAAATGAACAGAGGGAGCATGTAAAAATCATACCAAGACAGAAACAGCAGTAAATTTTAGGGATGAGATAGCTGAACAGTAACAAGTATGCCTCTGTCCCAAATAAGTTGGGGTCGGCTTCAGTTAATCGTTACATAAGGATGAGATAGCAGAGCACCACAAAAAATATAAAATTAGTAAAAGAAAAAGAACCTGGACAAAAATGCCTCCAATCTTTGATTGTACAGCTTCCACACATCAGGACCATGCTTAGACATTAGATCCAGATTTTCTAGCCTATAGAATATCAAGGTTAACTTTTGGTTACGGAAGCAATAAGCACTATAGTGCACAGCAAAAAAGGGGAAATTTTTTACCATAATATATCAAAGGTATGAATATTTCAGTATCAAAATATTTGAGGCCTCCACATACAAGTAGGACATTGTAATGTAAAAGGAATTTTTCCTGATTAGTAACAGCAGAAAAAAAAGTAAAACTTTGGTAATAAAGTGACTCAAAGTTCTCCAGAATCCCCATTGAGATAGATACAAACACACTCCCCCATACATGACAAATAGTACTATGTTTTCCAACATGCCGTGCAGGCTTTCAGATTTGACATAGAGAGCAAAACAAACACAATTATTTTTACTCAGAAGTTATTTGGAAGATGCATTATGCAATCACCATATCTTGGCTAGTCCTTTGGCAGAAGCACTCTTTTATCATGCTTCACTGCAACATCTGTTTAACTAAACCTTGTAGTCTTACAGACTTCATTTCTTTAGACTGTAGATTATCGAGGAACTGATATGAAAAGTTTCTTCCTACCAATAAAGGTTATTAAGTATCATGTGCCAAATCTAGATTTTGAACACATATATACTAATTATTGGGCAAATACTTTCATTTGTATAATCCATAAAGACAAAAAGAGCTTAAACAGAGAACCATGATTATAATTTGCAAAAGAGGAGACTCTCACAAATACTATCAGTTTCATCACTGGTTACAAGTAGGTTACCTGATTACTTGATGCTGCAGTAAACACTGAGCTTTTTGAAGCGATTGCTTCCATGCAGTTTCATCATTGCGTTTGTTCAGAGGCGGCACCTCAAGTCCATATCGTGAAGTATCTATCTGTACTGGAGGCTTTCCAGCTCTCACCCGCTCATATTCCCTCGCAAGCATCGGGTGATTCTAAACCAATCCAGTCATTAGACAAGCAAAAACCATGGCCTCATCAAGCAGTTATCAAAACAACACAATACAAGACAAACTAGCAATTTATGTTCCTCCAATAAAGCTAATAATAATAGATATTGGTGAATATTTCAAAAATGGAACCCTAGAATTCACATAGAAAAGAGTTGAAGAGCAGAAGAATTGGAAGCATAGATTGAAACCTCGAAGTTGAATTTACGAAGAGGAGGAAGGTTCTTGAGGAAATCGGAAGGTTTCTTGGAGCTGCGGCGCATCTCCTCTTCGACCAAACGGTCCACCTCTTCTTTCACGTTGGGATCACCGTAGTCGTCATCAATATACGGCAAAGCATCTATCACTTCCGCACTAGTAGACACCGCCGGACGAGACTCCGGAGGCGCCTCTAGCATCAAAATGTCGCCGTCTTTTGTCGCCATTGTTACTCGGACCTTCTTACCGATGTGTAACAAGCCAGCAGCGAGCACGAGCCCAGACGGAGGAGGGAGTAATGTTCATTACTTTTTCCTTTTATAGGTATTCATTCTTTTCCCATTTTACCCTTATAAATATCCCAATAACGGCGTTTTTATGGTCCATTCTAATTAGTTTTAGATCAATTTATTAGTGTTGTTGTTACACAAAATCAAGAAAAGAAGACATAATTAATTAAAATTATAGCTGGATTTGAGCTGGTGCACTAAACTATCCTCAATTGTGCAATGATAATTCTTTTCTAGCTTATTTTTGTTGTACTATAATTGTATAGTGATATATTTTTTTTAAGTAAAAGAAATTATGCACTGACAATTTAACATAAATTTTGGTAATGATAAAGTTACTTAAATGAAGATTAATTGACACGTAGGTCACTCATGTCAAATAAAATTATAGATTAATTAAACATTTCATTCATAATCTTCTTATTACACAATGGGATTTCTCTTCACTTCCTTCAATTAAAAAGTAATTAAATACATTTTAAACGTAATTATACTTTGCTTTCTTAATTGAGCATACGTACATCGACTATCTTGACATCTATTTGTCTAAGATTTTTGAATAATAAAACTAAAATGAGCTACTACACTATATTTTAGTAATTTTTTCGTAGTGTTGTAGGTCAGGGCCGTGAAGGCACTGGAAACACTCATCATTAGTTTGCACTCGCTGTAGTATTTTAATAAGCAGAATGGGTTGCTTTAAAGCAAGCAGCTAGGTGTTGTTTTTTCTTTTGATTTGATGATCAATATTTCTATTAGAGTACAATTAAATTTAAAATTTTTAATTTTTAAAGCTAAAATATTTTTGAATAAGATTGAAGGGTTTCAATTATCCCACCACGACCCATAATAGTAGCTGCTACCTTGTCACAAGGCATAAAGATTATTTTTGAAATAATAATATCTTAGGAAATATAAAACTCCAACATCATTAATTTCGCCGCCTGTACTGGTTTTGATGTAAATATAAAGGGGACATTATTAATTAAACAGTGGAAAGAGCGTAGGCAGACAGACAACCTTTATGGATATGAAGTGAAGACACGGAAGGTATTCCTCAAAATCATGCAAGAAAAACTGCTTTCTGGGCCTATTTTATATAAAAATGTGTAAGGATACTCATGATCTCATTAGCTATTTTCACAAAGCAGAGGAGAGAAGGAAACTGTTCTGTCCAACCCAAGGTGGGTTTTTGGGACTGATCTTTGCTGCTGTATCACTGGCTCATGAGCATGTCAAAGCAGATTAATAACATCCTCTGACATGTTCTTGCTCCAATGATGCAGGAGCTGAGCCCAGTCTTCGTCCCCTTTTCTTGGACTGAAGGGTTCCCTTCCCTTCTCTCTAGGCACAATAAAGGATAAAGATCACCATCGAGTGACTAGAGGTGTCAAATAGATGAATTGAGTCATACAATATAATGTATTTGCTCAAATCATCAATTGATTATATATGATTAGGGATGTCAAATGGATAAATTCAGCCCTACAACATGATGTATTTGCTCTTAACATGTTCATTCATTCATCCGATGAATGACCCATCAAATCATCGATTGATCATGCATGATTAGGGGTGTCCGGTGGATGGATTGAGTCATACGGTATGATGTATTTGCTTTTCTTCTGTATTGTTGTGTTCCGGTCAGCATCTATAAAATTTAGATATCAATCTTTATCATGCACGCATCAAATCAAGTTCCCATATCCTTGAAACAGAAGGTACTTTCAAGCTGATGACTCCAACATCTTGTTACAAGTTTATACGGACTGATCGTTACTAAAATCTGCTAATCTTTAACTGTCAAGGTAGGGGTAAGGCTAGGTACGCACCACCCTCCCTAAACTCCACTTGTGGAATTACACTGAATATGTTGTTGTCGTAATCTTAAACTTGCAAGCATGGAAACAAAGGCTCAAGTCAATACACACATGGACAATCAATCAAGCAAAAGAATTCAACTAAGCTAGGAAAAACAAAATTGCACGCTTTGAAGGCAGCTTTAAGCCATTAAATTCAGCTGATGAAATAATCAGGCTGCATAATAAATTAATACTAAGCAATACTGCGGGTAACAGAAAGAATGAAACTGAAAATCTTCAGTTTTCTTATTTTTGTCCAAATTTTAACCCTTAAAGAAACTAACAAAAAGCTATATGTAATGTTTTACATCCACGACTACGCTGAAGCTACACAAGAATACAACATGCTCCTACACTATGAAGCTGGTGTGCTGGCATATAACAAGGTGAAGAACATTTCTACTTCCGGCATGTCTTGGACAATTTGGATGTATCTGTCCCTATTGGGTTCTTCAAGCAGGATGCGACTCATATGAGCAAGTCGAGGTAGAAGTTTAGCTAATGGAATGCCTACTTTTAAATTGGTTTCTCCACAGAGGACCCCTATGTCTTCCATCATCAGATCCACTGCTGTTTTAAGTGACATATCCAGAATATTCTCAAATTCAGAGCTGCCCAACAAAAGGATAAGTAATCAACCACCAACAGATTTGCCAAATAGAATTAATATGAGAAACAAATACTTTGGAAGTTTGTCAATATTGAACGCTTTCAGGCATCAATTCAGAGGTAAGGAATGAAGACATTTTGCTTTATCTGCTGCATTGAGTTCTAAACTTATCTTTACAAGGAACACAGCAGTCAGCTCCTTTCATCTTTTTTGCCTTTTTAATCTATATTTCTTCTTTTATTTTTTTGGTGGGGGTGGGGAGTTCAGTCACTTCCTTGTGCTCAAAGCAGGCATGAAAAGGTGAAAATAGTTCCATTATGTGCTCCAGAGCAACAAAAGAAGTCAAAATTTGGGTTTTCAGCTTGATATCGACACATTCCAGATTAATATTCCCCTAGTGCCTTAACCATTGTAAAATTTTGTACCACAATATGGTGAAGAACTTGGTATACCAAGCTGAATCTTGTTTGCAACACAATGGGAAAAGCAAACAGAAGTACCTTGACAAAACGGCCCGCGCCTCCAGCATAAGTTGTTCAAATTTGGATGCAGGCAAAGGTTCTGTACTATCGCTGCTAGAGGTAGCAGCAGAGTTATATAGTTTAGAGTGCTCTGGCATCAAAAAACCCATCCAGTGATGAGGGCTTCCCATGCTCAGAAAGCTGTCCAATATCTGCAGAATGGTATCATGAAGTACAGTTGTGTTGAAGAAATCCTTCAACTGTTTTCTGCAAATCAAAAGTTGACAAATTTTTAAAAGACACATTTTGGCAAGAAATAGCTAATTTCAAATACAAATTATGTATAATATGCAATCATATGGTTTAAGAAGGTCAATCGTCTGCTTTCCATCCACTAAAATGTTTAACTCCAGGAGGACAATGTTCCAACACATCATGCCTTCCAATTAGCATGTGAATTCGTACCACACATCGATTTAGAGACATTTTCTCATGTCCTATGTTATATCCGTTATATGACCTAGGATTGGATGGGTATGGTTTCTTTGTTCCTGGGGCTTAATATGCAGGTTAAAGGTTTGATTAACCCCGAACACCGACAGGGATGTTTGACCCTTTTCATTGTCCATTGAATTAGGAGGTTGCCAGTGAATAATCACATTTTGATAACTCAAGCCTCCTTGCTCAGTAGTCAATAGTTAGTGCTTTTATGTCTATTGGCTTCCAAGTTCCAACTAAACATCCTTTACAGGCAACTATTAAAAAAAAGAGTGCTGCATCTAACTTCTACTGTCTTACATGGTAAAACTACAAAAGGAAACATAATGTAGAGAATAACACACAGGTTGTCTCACCTACCGCTTGCACATAGATACACTGGAGAGAGCAGAACCTGGTACTTATAAGATTCAGGATGTGGTTCCCAGATTGAAAAGTTTAGGTATTTTGAATCTGTCTTCACTCTCATTTCTCTCTCTATATATATGTGCGTGTTGTGTGTTCATATTAATTTAAAATTTCAAAAGAACTGGGTTGCGGTTTGATGGAAATTCTATGCTTTTAAACACACATGGGTTTGATTCTTCAAGCTCTCATAAGCATTTGTTCTGGAGTTGAGCTTTTTTATTCCATAGTTAGTTTTCTACCTTTTGACTTTCTCTTTCGCTTCCCTTTTCTCCACAAAACCAAATACTATTCCTCTCTCCCTTGACCTTTCTATTATTTACTTTCTCCCTTATCTTATCATCATTGTCAGACTACAATAGTTACATATCAATGCTGCAGAAGTTCAATATATCTCCATATTGATGCTCTCCGGAAGCTATTCACAAACAGGCATCACCGCAATATGTTGAGCATTTATTTGTCCAACCTCTAGCATCATGCCCATCTTAATTTTATCCCCATTAGACACCAATTATCATATTAACATTGAACTTGAAAGTATGGATACACAGTGATGGCAAAAGAAAAAGGTTTTCTTTTACAAGGACGGCAAAAGAAAAAGGGTTATTTTTACAAGGACGGCAAAAGAAAAAGATCGCGATTGAAATTCGAAGAAAGCAGTCTATGGCTTGAATCACATGAGACTTTAACGCGCAAGTGTTCATTATGTAGGTTAGCCCTGATTAGCAGTTTCATTGCAACTGAATGTTGCAAATTGCTCTTTTGGCATAAAAGGGAAACAACAACATCAACTACGCCTCAGTCCCAAACAAGTTGGGGTCGGCTATATGAATCTCCATTTCTTCGTTTAAGCTCATTTCATATCATCATCATACTAAATCATAAAAGGGAAACACAGGAACAAAAAATTTAAAGAACCTAACAATCAATTCATAAGTCCATCTCACTCAGTTTGAAGAACCAAATACCAGAACTAGTCAGTTACCAAACCGAAAACAAAAACGCAATCAAACTGAGCCACCCACTACACTCTAGATGCACATTTTAACTTCCGAGTGGTAAAGAACGAAGTAAGGGGCCTACCCTTTTAGAACTTCAGATGTTGCAGTTTCAAAACTTGAAATCAAGGCAGGCAGGCCAACATTGGTAAGATAGTCTGCACTGGCTAGAAACTGCTGCTCGTCATCTCTGTCAATTAGATCAGCTTCATCCTGGAGTAACAAAAAGAAAATGCACATCCAATAAGCAAAAGATGAGCTAGCTAAAAAACTAGTATCAAACACTTCCAATTAGCAACAAAAATGAGGCTGACTACCACCAGTTGGACCAGCATTAACATAGGAGTAAGCAAAACACTGCATAATTACCTAAAGAATAGATTCACATAAAATGCCACTCTTACTTCCCCTTCTCCATTGTAATAAAGGGTTGAATTTCCATTTTGATTTTTTTGCTTGCTATAAAACCCGATTCTTCTTATCATTTTTGAATAACCCACACCAAAGTGCAAAGATAGGAAGTATAACTTGTGGGAACTGGACAATTCTAGACATTGAAAATTTCTCATATACTTCATTTCTGAAAAAATTATAAGCAGATTATAGAAATGAAGTTTATCTAGATAAATATGATTGGTTGAAAGTACCCAGAAAATGCAACCTAGATGTACATAACACATAAACTCAATATTATCAGAAGACCCAACAAATTCTACCAATACTCAGTAACAAACCAAAACTACAATACCATCTCGTTACAGCAAGTTTCTTATGTATGGACTCAACAAAATTCTCCTGCAGTTAGATTTTTCTCTTGTTTACTTATCAATAAACAAATCCTGCTGTGTCATTTGTTGTGAAAATCAACTCCGCGCTTTAGTCTCCTTAAATCCTGTTCCTGTTTCATATTTGCTTCAGTTTTTTTCCAATTTCACTGTTTTCTTGCAAGTTCTTCTCAATCCATATAGGGGTGCATGATACAAAAAGCCCCTTGTGAGTAGCTCAAATATTTTCAAGCTCAAACCGGCTCGAAAGCATACTCCAGCTGAGCTTGATCTTCTAGGTATTGAGCTTGGCAGGCTTACTAAGCCTCGCATGCTCAGTATCTTTTTCAACTAACAATTGGTCATGAATTAACTTACTGCGCTAACCCACATATAATCTTGCACTATTTTTCTGAAACCCTGATCCATCCTTTCATGGCTTTACCTCTGTAATACTCTCTCTAACTCTCCCTCTAAAACCACGGCTCATCTTTCTGCTGTAACCGATGAAGAAAACTGTCTATTAGGCCTTCAACTGAAAACCCGAGAACTTAGCCGTCAGATCTTAACTGATAGTACCAGAAACCACCATTTCATTCTCTACATCTCCAACTTGAATGGCTAATTGATGCCCATGATCAAGCTTGCCACAGATTCCACACTGCTTGGTTCTTTTCACCATAGACCTCATAAAATATAGTAATTTTCCTCATATTTCTCATTTTTTTTGGAATTAAACTAAATTATGCTTTCATTCCATAATACACTGAGTTCCCATAGTTGAATCCATCAATCAGTGATTTCTAACTGAAGCCAAACAAGTAACATTGAGGTGGGAACATTACTCCATTATTGTTTCCTAGGATAACTTCACAAACAGAGGTGGATCTAGAATTTGAACATTATAGGTTCAAGTTTCTGGCTCTACTACATTCCACATAATTTACCCGGTTGTAAATCTATTATCTGTTTATACATAGTAGATTTTATAACACATATACCAGGCTCAAACCAAAGAGCTACTGGGTTTGGATGAACCCATAACTTATGATCTATGCCAGCCCTGTTCATGAAAGGTCCTAATAATAAAAGTCTAGATATCGCATCGAAGCAAGTGAAGATTGTCCTCAAGAAGACTAAGGTACAATGGACATGAATTAAAGCAGGTAAAAGAAGATACTAAATGCTTGGAATGTAAAAAGAACTGAACTTTAGGGAGTAACCTGTGCCGTGTTTTATTGATGATGTCCGCTCTACGTACAAAAATACTTATAGCGGCAGCTACTGTTGTGGGCCCAAATCACTTTCTTGTCGTGCTCAAGATTGTTCTTTAAAAGCTAGGCACTTTCGAAACTTCCAATTACTGTTCAAGTGGTTGCTTGCTTGCTCGATAGTCTCATTTCATTCTTAACTACTTGGCTAACCGTTTCAGGGTGGATTATTTATATGGTCAAGTATCATTGGGTTAAGTATCATTGCTTCATGTTCAATAATTTTTAACTGATCCAACAGACCTTGATTCAATTCAGGCATCCAAAGCAAACTCGATGAATCCTAAGTTTCTCAATGTTAACATCCAAATTTAATGTTAAAACCAAGCATCCATTACACCCTTTAGACGTAAATTTAGTAGGTTGAAGAGTTGTACTTTTTTTTTAAATAGACCAAAATTTCCAAGAGCCATGGACCATGGTGCGCGGTTGGAAACTCGATTGATACTAAGTCGATGCCTCTACCCTAAGTTGTACTCCTATTTAAACACCAAGTTTGAATATTGCATATGCATCTTTGAGGGAAACTCGTCAATTTCTTCTTTAATCTCTCATAGGAGTTGTGGCGCTTCCATTCCTTTAGGTGACTTCTAGAGTTTATAACATTGTCACTTCATATTACCTTTCCTATCCTTCATGTTTCCTGCACGCTTCAATCCTCCTAAAAGCTATATTTATAATAATAAAGAGATCAAGAACGATATTCGAAAAGTGAAGATCTTGTTATGGAAATTCACTTATTCATTCTTCTAAGGTATCCTTAGAACTGTAAACCCTTCATCTCTAATGGCTTCTCCATCTTCTCTCGCTTTGACTAAGAGGAGTATCTAGCCTCTGACTATAAGAAAGATTCTATCCTCTATCTTCCATACTAAATCTAATAGTTGTTGAACCTTCAAACACTGCAAACAACTCAGCCAACAACATTTTTCCTATATTCTCTGGTTGGCCTCAATCGATATTCACTCCAAGCTTAGGAAAGATCGACAACTGCATCTGCTGGCTTGTCCGGATTGAAAAGTAGGGGAAGCATGGAAAAATTATCGTATCATTGAGTGCACCAGCTCTCTAGGATCGGTGATTTTGCATGAGAATGCATCTCCTGGGTCATCAGCAGTATATAGCCCCGAGCCGAGCGAAGATAGGAGACCACCTTAATAATTGATCATAATTTGGCTACCATTTAATGCACGTAAGTCATGTAGTTTCTGTTCGTGTACCTTTGCTGTCCCTCACGCCTTTCCTGCCACTTTAGAATTTTTTTTTGGTATCCTTGACCCTGTACAGCAGATTCAGATAGTTATCACAAGTCTTCCCGTTTACAGGACAAAATTATTTCCCAATACAAAGAGGTGCCAGTGGATACTAATGTTGTCTACTCAAAAGATGAATCACATCCTGTTCTGCATTCCTAGCATCAACAACAAAGATTAATGAGGTAAGTGGATAAGGGAATTTACCATTGGAAATTCCTTTATTATGCCCACATGATTGCCTTATTGGCTAAATACTTCATTTGTTCAACTTCTAACACTATGGGAATTCTTTATTATGCCTACATGATTGCCCAAGGTCAGTTTCCTCCTCTTACTCCCAACTTCTCTTCTTTTTTTCTTGAGAAGGTAAGTAGATTATTTAACAAAATGCAGCAACTTAGCACCATGTTGGTGCTAGAGCAATATAAGAGTCGGTAATCCTTTTGTACCCAAAAAAAAATGAAAAAGAAGGATATCTGCAAAAAAAGTCCTATTCTGTAAGATCATGAACTCTAATATCATCACTCATTACCTCCTGTAGATTTCACCAAAAGACTAAAAGCCATAAACATTTCTATTTAAGCCGTTGTAATACCAACTTTCTTCCCTTCAAAGCATCTCACATTTCTATCCTTCCATATATTCCAGCATATACACGCAAGGATGGTACACAAATCTTCTTTAGGGGTCGTTTGCAGAGTGTATAAGAATAGTATTGAAGGTATATTAGTAATGCTTGTATTAGTTATGGCTGAGATTATTTCTTATAAATGGTTTTTGTTTGTTGTATTAAAAATAATACACTCTTGCATAATTTAGAAGAAAATTATTTGTTTATAAAAATACACTCCATAAGTACGGTAAAGGACGGAAAAAGGTTTTGAGGGACTGTTGTGTTTTTAACCATGTTAACATGCATTAACCTTTGCATTGCTAATACCGTAGTTACCATGTATGAGTTAAGTACAAAGCATACTACTAAGAGAGTGGTATAACTAATGTTGTATTAATTAGTATGGGTTAAAGGCAAAATAAACAAAGTTGGGTTAGTAATACATAAAGCTTAATTTCCATCATTATTTTTCAATGCATCCTACTAAACAACTTAATGGTTGCTGGAATCCTGGAGTTCCTAACACCTAGAAATTTTTTAATGCGCTGCAGGAATACAGTGGTAATCTTGAAACTGAAAGCACAATGTGCCCAATTCATCAGCCACCAGCATCATGGAAAAAAGTGCATGCCACTTCCATTTTTAATAAACACATGAGGGCCATCTACTGCATAAAAACACTTCGTTTATGTAGATTATTGTGTTCAAGGCATGCATCATGATCCATTAACCACATGAAACAGTTAACTTTATAAGGGGCCAACTTCCCAGCTTCCATGATCAATTGTTAAAGCTAACTCCCCCGCTATTGAGGGTCGTAACACGCCTTAACTGTGAACTTTCCATTTTCCTGTACCGTCCATACTATAGAATCGTCCACTTGATCATGAGGGATACCATCTCTAGATCTTTAAATAGATGGAAATTTTGGGACTTCGGTCAAAACAACTTCTTCTAAATGAAATGCGCCATTTGTCACCATTCCAGCACTGTGAGACAAA
Source organism: Datura stramonium (assembly GCA_018107945.1). Taxonomy (NCBI): domain Eukaryota; kingdom Viridiplantae; phylum Streptophyta; class Magnoliopsida; order Solanales; family Solanaceae; genus Datura; species Datura stramonium. The sequence goes on along the minus strand of JACEIK010000019.1, from coordinate 56,696 downwards.
ATGACAAGTTGTGCCACTGAAAGTATAAAGATCATAGTACTTGGCATAAGTGGAATTTGACTTACCCATGTGTCCTGTCAAAACCTAGTTTTCATACCATTTCCTAATCTATCTTTGTATTGGCTTCAAAAGTGGGCCATATGATGACAAGTTTAAGGGCATGTCTGGTGCCCCTATTTCTCTTCTTCTTGTCGTACCATTCTTTTGTCTTCCTACTTTTCTACTTTGTAGAAGAGGTGGAAATGTTGACAGGTTTAACAACATGCCTGGCCTCTTGTAGTTATAAATCCACACCTACTTTTTGACATTTGGATTGGCTCTTCCCAAGAACAAAGAAACAATCAGGGGCGGATTTGCAGGCCTCGAGGAGGCCAATGTGACACTGCTTCATCGAATTTTTTTACTAAATATGTATGTATAATTAAAATACAAAAGCAAATATAGAGAATATATTGTATAAAGTGACACTCCTAGACATAAATGGTTGTGTAGTTCAATTTGTTAGATGTTTCAAACTTTTAGTTGAGGTTGTGAGTTCTAATCTCCACAACTTCTTTTTTTGTTCTTTATTTTAAAAGATGACACTACTGATTAAAAATTCTGCGTAGGCCACTAGAAACAATGGTTAACATTCTAAACAATCTACTTCAAAAGATACCTTTTGTGGCCAGTCATTGAAACAATTGTTTCTAATGTGCTTAGGTAGTTGATTGAAGAAGCAAAACCAGTCTGCCAGCCTAAAATGGATGAACCCTATTGTTTGGTGTAAAACACCTTTGATCGAGTTTTATCACGATACTTAATAGAAATCAATAGCAAGTTGAGCCTTATAGTGCTCACTTATTTAACAACTGTATTTGTACAACATTTATCAAAGGGTATGCTGGGCCATACATTCACTCTCATACAATATTGTTGGTCTCAGAACCATCTCCTAGAAATTTTTTATAAGGACCATTTTATAGAAATTATTTTAACTTACCAGTTCGTTTTTATCACATAGAACTCTTAATAAACATTCTTCATTTTAGAAAATAAAAGAAATACTAAAAGAGTTGAGAATTGTTGTCAACAATCTGACACAGATGTTATTAAAGCTCCGAAAAGACACATTATCAAATACATGTAAAGTGATTTCATCTATTGACTTGACTAATTTATTGTCTCATACATGAAAGAAGTGCATTGTACAACCACGTAGCTATGGAGAATCATAGCCATCTACAGGGAATACTTCTATCTTTAAGACATTCTAGATACAATAATCAATATAACTGCAAGATAGAATCATAGTCATGTCCAGTAAAAAGAAGCAGTTCTTACAAGTTGAATAGAGCTTCCAAGGCCAATGCAGTATCAATATAAAGATGTCTCCCTAATATGTTGACTTGAACTCTAATGTATAAGCTTAGCATTGTGGTCGCCCAAAGAGACAGCACAATTCTGGTAAAATTCGATGGGCACAAGATAAGCAACATCATAAGCTAACAACTGTATATAACTATATAAAGCAACCATATGCACATGTCCATACTTAAAATTTTGAGTCTGTCCCATAGCCCAGCTTCTCCGCAGCAGTTAGAGAATTTGGCTGGTCTTTCCTTTCTCATCAGCCTCTGCATCAAGTGCGTGAGGTCCAATTCTTCTTCAATTCGACTACTTAAATATCGCATTACATGTGGCAATGTCGTTGAATCAGCTATTGTCTGAATTTTCAAAAATGTTCCTTGATCCTACAGATAAGACAAAATAACTCTGAGCATAATATAACTCTAACACTATATTGTGCACCAAACGTGATGAAAAGGAAAGAGTATGCCTTCCTTTCAGGAAAATAAACAATAAAAGAGAATCTTAACTGGGATCTGTGAGTTCCTATTTCTCCTCTCATCCGCAAGTTCCCTATCAAGATCAGAGAGTCGTCGCCTGTGTCCGTCATAGCGCTTATACAAAAGGTACCCACTTCCAAGAACTCCAAATGTAACATATACCTTCTTCTTATGCCTTCTCCAAAATTCCCTGACACAATAAAAACAGTGTCAAAAAGACAAAACCCTGAAACACCATATAACAGTTGCCTCTTCTAGTCAATTCCCTAGCCCTACAAACTCTCAACCCTTACATCTCACCGTGAAAAAACAATTTGCAATCACAAAATATTTCTTAGTAAAATCAGTTAAATTAGCAAAAAGAAATTTTTTTAAAAAGGGAATCTTGAACTGCCACAAAGCAAAAGATATAGACCAAAACATAAATTGAGTATCACTGCAGGTATAATTTCATACCCAAATTTATTTTTACTTGTAAAATAAAAATTATATCATACCCACAGTGTAGATGAAATTACAGAAAGGAGGGGTACTTACAAAACCACATCCAATCCAAGTACTAGTTCCCGAGGTTATCCTGTGTTTGTTTCACCAGACGCCGGCCTTACAGTGTGGCCGGAATTTTAATCTACCTTTCCGGCTACCTTGTGGGAGGTTACAGTCGAAGAATGGCGTCGGAGTAGTGATAGTGATGTCTACTTCCGACTTTGAACCTCGCAATTGCCAAGAGTAGATGTGCTGGTTTATTTTAGACATTCAATAAAATTATAGGACTATGATTGATATTAATATTATTTTATTCAACGGATTGTAAAAATTACATAGACTGTCCCTGAAGTTTCTGTAGATTCCACTCCAACCCGTTTATTTGATTTGAAGTTTTGAACATTATATTGATGTAATCTAATTTGTTAATATATATACTCGCACCTTTTGTTCTAATAATGATAAAATAATTAATTAATTCTTATCATGAAATTTATCCTAAATTATTTTACTAATAATAAATATCTGTTACTATAGAACTTTAACTCTTTTTTTAAAATCTCAAGATTATTTTTATTTATTTTTATAAATCTTATGTCAATAATTTTTATGAGTAAAATAATTAGTATTGTATGATTTCTATTTATTTTATTTATTTTTTACTTTCTTTCGATTCGTTTTTAAATATTTGATTAAAATTTTTTCTCCCAATTAATAAAAAAATCTTGGTGAAATTATTCCATATGAAATTGAATACAATTTTTTTGGAAGAAATAACCTAAAGTATATAAGTCGTAGTTTAAAAAAAAAAGAATTACCAAAGATTCTCATTTTCAAAAATCTTTTAAAAAACAAATAAAATATTATTAAAAAAATATTATTATTATTATTATGAAAAAATGCTAGAGGCGTGGATGGGAGCATATCTACTTTTCTTTTTTGGAACAAAAGAAGGGATCCGAACTTTCCCCATTCCTTCTTTTCTACAAAGGACAAAATAATAAGAAAAAGAATATGGCCTCAAGAAACATGTTTTTGATTTATTGCATCAAAAGAGCACATTTTAGAAAATATAAATCAACATAAGTGATTCGTCTAACAACACTTCCTCCATTTTCTCTACTAGTTATCAATTATTTTTTTAAAAATATTAAATACTTAATTTAATATTATTTATTCATTTCCTTTTTTGAATTTTTTAATTTTTGCAATTCGCCTGTTTTTGGGCGAATTATTACTAAATTTTTAACTTTTTTTTTAATTTCTCTTATAAATAGATGAAGCGATATTGAAGATTTTTTTGCGAATTATTTGATCAAAATAATTCTTCAACTCAGGAAGGCGTAATAAAAATAAATTATTAATGAGTCTACGTACTTCGAGAATAGCAGAAGACTAAGCATACTTGTACAATTATTTATGTCGAGAACTATGGCCCATGATGTTTGTCGATTTTTTTCCCTCCCGTAGGTTTGAGTATTTTTAAAATATATTATTATTTTTGGATTATATATCTTATATGATATGTCTAATCTTTTATGATTTTTTTAGTTAAAGTGATTTGAGTCGGGAATCATATCTTAATTCAATTGTTGATGAGTCCTATATGGGACTTGCATAGAAATGGACATGCGCGGAAAAATAGTGATGGCGAGGAGCATAATGTTGTTGCCATTTGTAGGAATATTTTGGACTGTTTTAAATGATGCCAGGTATTTCCCAAAAATTTATGTACTTTTAATATTTTATTTTGTCTTAGTCATTCACATCACGCATAATTATTATTGCTTAAATTTGCTATACAATAATTTTGCCTTTTAAATTTGTGTGGAAGCCATAAACAAAAAAAATTATTTTGAAACTATCCGAGTGATGTCGAGGTGGTCGTGCTGTTGGGAGGGCAAAATTCTCTATCTATTTGTGGGATTTGCCGAGAGCAACACACATGATTGGTCGAGTTTTCGTGACAGCTTATGAATATAGTATAAAATATTTTTAAATCGGTTACCATTTTTCAAATGCATCATTTTACGTTAGACGAACTTCTTGCAATGACTCGTAAAGGCTATGACATTTTCAAAACATGGCCGAAATTTGAAAAAATTATCTTAATAAACATTACAAGCTCCCCTAATTTACCAAGTGTCACCATTTAACGATGCATACTTTATAAATAGTCTAGAATTTACTTGTGCATTTTATAGTGAATTTGGTCCAAAATATGCTAAAGAGATATCAACATGTTAGTGGGAGGTAGGAGACAATGAAACGTTGTTTAATTGTTTTACATATATATAGTTTGTATATTTCTTGATAGAGTTAAAATGTTTATATACAACTCTTTAATTACGACGAAGTTCGCGACTTCATCGTGAAACCCATCAACATTCTTATAATATTCAAAGATGATCCTCTTTAACAACTAAATCTCGCTAACTAAATAATGAAAGCGTTTGTTACTCTTGTATAGGTGCTTTAAAATGTTAGTACTCAGGGATTGAGGTTGAGTTTTGATCCGACTATACTAGTATAACACCTCCGTGCGTCAATTTGACGTCGTCAACGAACTATGAAGGATAGAGTTGGAGTACGTCAAGGGAGAAGTCAATCACCAACTAGTTGACGAGAATGAAGTTGGTTATGATCAATAGCAAGAAGCAGCCATTTACGAAAATCAAAACTAGTATCATCCATTCATGGATATACATAGCCATAGTGCAATGAAACAATATTGTCCGAGGTTTCATATTTTTCATCCGTGGGATATGATTACTCCTCATTTGTTGAACTCATTAGATTTGCTACGTTTAGCAATTTACAGGGTCGAAATCAAGTTGGAGGGGTTGCACGTAATTTTTTGATTATGAGACGGATAACTCAACATACTCTTGGAGGCAAGAAAATCATAAAAAAACTTAGTATTATTGATGCAATTAAACCAAGAAAGTAGCTTCTTTGATATATTTTCAAGAATAGAATCCCAAGAATATTAAATGGGATTCTTCCCAAGAAATGGTAGATCTTTCTTCCGTCCCAAATAAAGTACTCTTACTATTGCAGAAAGAAAAGTAGCATTTTACAAACAGCTACTTCGAAGAGATCAATGCTGAGGCTGTCCTATGTTGTTCTACAAGGAATCATCATCTAATCGATTATGGCAATGATTGCAAAAAAGAACATAACCATTAATTTTTAATTTTTTTTTTTTTTTTTTTTTTTTTTGCTTTTGTAGAATGGGAGACATAATGAATAGTAAGATTATGAATAATTATCTTCTTTATCTGAAGCTAAAATATTAAGAGCTACAATATCTAATTAAAAAAAGGACATAAAAAGAATACCGTATTTGCCTGTTCCTAAAGATCAAAGACATAATTGTAAGCAGGATTTTATCAAGTTTCAAATATATTTGGTGCATGAATTTTATTATTGCTTTTTGGAATCTTACAAATGAATTTTATTTTTTCATTTATATTTATCTTTTTCAACAACTCATTGTAGGAATCTTATTATTGCTTTTGGAAAACTTTACAAATGAATTATTCATTTTTAAATATTTTTTTCAACTATTTTTGATGCAGAAATCTTTGATTGCTTTGGAAGAACCTTACAAATGCATTATTCATTTTAAGTATTTTTCAACTATTCTTGGTGCAGGAATCTTATTATTACTTTTTGAAAGAATCTTACAAATTAATTACTCATTTTTTCAATATGACAAATGAGAGTACTATACTACAATGCTCCTAAAGTTAAAAAAATAACAATGAAATCAGCTTTGGCATATAGTGCCAACACTACATATCTCAAAAACAATATAAAACTTGAGATAATGCATGATAACAAATGACAAACACAACTACTAATTCCGATGAGAATTAATTTTGTTAAGAGATAGGTTTCTTTGCATATACTACTTCTTTGTGATATGCGAGTTAGAGCAATGTCCATTTCATTTCTACTTGTCTCATATTATATGCTCTAGAAATTTATGCGTATTGAGTAGTAATTAAACTAAATGAAGATAGTCATTATGTTCCTCATCGTTCACAATGAAAAATCTTGTAGAGTCCGTAACTGTAGTGTACTTTACTAACAGAGTTCTTTGACTCAATACCATGAATATCACAAAATTTTAAACATGTGAATATGACATACAAGATTTCCACTTCCCAATAAGAACACATTTTGCCTTTACAAGAGACTATGTGTACATTTGTACCCTTACCATCACTTACAAATATAAGAATCTCAAAAGTAATGCGCACACATTATACCGCATCCCGTCCGTGTGCAAGTTGGACCACTCTAATATTCTATAAACTTTTTCTCAATATTGAGTAGTCATGGCTTCTTATCCGCAATTAACAATATTGGCGTAGAGTTTCTTTCAAGAAACCGATCCACAAAATTTTTAAAGGTCAAACGAACCATGGCAAGAATGGGCAACTCACGAGCTTTCTTCAAAGAAACCATTGAATGACTTGATACACTAGTCGCCGAGCCCCCATCTATGATTTTTCAATAGGAAGATTACTTAACTACTATGCACAACAGTGATAATAATTTGATTTGTCGCATCCGTTGCACGAGCTTCTTCTTCTAATATTCTATAGCGGCCAGCCATATTAGGTTCTCAAAGTCGTTATTAAGAAACTTGTTAAATTTGCTTTTCAAATGATGCACACAAAACTAAGACATGCTACAGTGGTTATAACCACTCATGTGTTTGGATAAATTGCAAGATGCCTTGATGATGGTCAGAAATAAGTTCAATATCTTGCCGATCACACACAACGTGTGTTCACAATAACTTAAGAAATCATGTCCAAGACTCAAAGCTCGCGTGTGCAACAACGCCATATGCAAGTGAAAAATATTGTCATTCACATCAACTCAATAATGATAAACAATTTAATCTCATATTTACCATCGATACGAGTGTCCTTTACAAGATGACAAGTCTCAAACTTCGAAATCATTAATGTTTGATTTAAAGGCCCCAAAAATAAATTTAAAAATGTATCCGTTTTGCATTGTAGTTGATTGATGCTTCTACTCAACAATGCTAGCTGGATTGAAATGTCGTAGGGTAACCGTCTAATGAGGCAATATATTGAAAGAACCTTCAAAATCACTATAAACCATTACAAAAACTTTCTTACAAGCTTTTGAACTTTTATGTAACTAGGAATAACCAAGTAACTTAAGTTTTATAAGGTCCTACGTTACTTTAATATCAAAGTATGTGTCACATAATTGATGGAATCAAATAAAGTAGAAATTATGTCGCTATTTAAATTACAATAATCCTCATTATAATCTTCAATTAAACATGTGTATTTCTCAATTATTTTTTCGATCATCTACATATTATTTGGAAGCTCTCTCTAAATCAATCATCCATTTACAGCCCAAATTATAACATTTGCAAATGAATCAAATATTTTTTAGATCGATCACAAATAAACACTTTTTTTTATGACAATGTGTCTTTCCATCGTATCTTTCATTTGTTATTTGTTCTGAAATATCATACCTAGTTACACATACAAAAGAAAATAGAACACCCGAAATAGTATAATAAAATAATAGCTAAAATAACAAGATTAAAAAAAATTGATCGATTCTCTTATCTAACTTGAGATATTCAGGAATTTAGAGATATCATAGTGTAATATGAAAATATCGTTATCTCTAAAACATGCAAAATCATCTTGCCCTTCCGTAATCCAAATAAGGAATGACATTAAAGTGATGATTAACACTACCATCACGGAGGCAAGGGAAATAGAGGTATCGTCCTTGTTTAAATTTTCATTATCATCGATAATTGATCATTCTCTCCATAATCATGTAAGCAATCTCTATCCAAATTTCATCAACTTGATCATTAGGTAAATCATTGTTGTTCACAATTTCTATGAGTTGAGGCAAATGAGGTTGTTCTTAAAATTGTGGCACTTCAAACAATCTAAAGACTAATAATATTTAAAATTTAAATATTATTATTTTTGAATTTTGTAATTTTTTAAAATAAAAATATATTATATTTTCCTACTAATTGACTCGATTAGGTGGGACAAAGTAAATTAGATCTGCTGTGGATTGCTCTCATTCTCTAGCCTCACAATTTTGGAAAAACTCCAATATATATAACAATACTTCAAGAAGACAAACTATCATTTTGTATATCAAATTACTCGTATAGTCCGAATTAACTATCAAATACTACCATTGTTTGTTGTTGAATGAGACCCTTGACAATTAACATTGAAACTAGAAGGAAACCTTCGGTTCCCTTTGTTTGAATAAAGGCCGCTTATTTTAGTTTACATTCAAACCAAAATAAACTAAGCTTAAGCGGTTACGACATCTTGTTGATATTGATTGAGGAGTTTGGAAATATGTAATAACTCGAAGATCAAACTCATTATCGTTTGGTTATTCATTCTGATTAGAATATTAAATTCTTACTTAAATGTCAAGCGTCATAAGGATGATAAAGACCCATCCCAAATTTGAGTCTCATTGAAAATTGAATATCCATTAAACGAAAGCTCAGAATCACATATATTCGTTTTGTTCCTAAACACACTTACAAGTTACAATACTTTTTAAATAACATACTTGACCTGAAGTTCATGAAATTAGCCAATCACACACTCTAAAACAGACACAGCTCTTCTAACAGACACTTCAAAATAATCCATTCTTTATTTAAAATCTAAACTTGTATTCTATTCCCTTCCAACAACAAACTATGTTCGACGTTGAAACAATGCCATGATGCCTAGGCTGCCGTCTTCAAGGTCTTTATGATCTGACACTCCTGTATATATGCAAAAAATATTTGTCCAGTTTCGATCGATTTTTCACCAAACTATGAACACAACTGGGACAATGAATATACAACTTCAACTACCTCTTATCTCGTTAATTTTTGGGAGTTCACGGACATCACATTATAGCTATATTACAAATTTAAAAACAGGACTTCAACTTGTACTTCTATCAGATTTATAAACATAATGAACAAATTTGACTGACCCAACATCAATATATGCACCATCTATAGATTAAGCAACATCATTTAACTAATTATCCTAGAAGAGTATCAATAATATAATTTACTACTTCAGTAACACTAGCAAGACCATGATAATAATAAAAAGGCTAGATAAACAGGTTCTTATCCATCGATGTCTTTTGTAGAAGAGAGAAATAAAGATCATGAGTTGGGGAGGGAATAACATACATGCGAACCAACTTGATGTGTAGCAACATAAGCTTGTAACAAAATACTAAACAGAATTCCAAAAAATGGAACAGCAAAACTCTCAAAACCAGGAGAAACAAGGAGAATCCAGATACTTGTCGTTAAACATTTTAAGAAGAGAAATTCCAAACGTTTTTCATTGACTATGGCCAAAAGGCTTGCCTAGATGCAATTCCTAATAACGCCCAATACCCCAGACCCTTATCAAACCATCTGTATATCCACTGAAAAGTGTGCTTCCATCAGCACTCCAGCTCAAACTGGTGCAGTAAATGATCTGAAAAATGAATTCAACAATATTAGATATGTTAATTGATAACAGGACTAACAACTGAGGACATCACAATATCATTACAAAAGTTGCACAACGTACTAATACATTGTTTGTATAGACCTGCAATATAAATATATACTGAATTATGAACACCTAATCTCTTCACAATATACAACAACCAAGAATAAGCAGTTGAGTAAGAAGCTTAATGAAACCTCAAAGAATCCAAATTACATTAGTATCACCCAGCTAATGACAAATTGCAGAGATAATCAATAGTTCATAACCTAAAATCTAACAAATCATCAAAAGCATCATCCCAAAAGGGCATAGTCTCAGGGAATTGTCCAAGGTTGTACATTCCCTAACCAAGTGAATCAACATGGCAACAAGAATACTGCTACTGTAGAATCATCTCCAATAACCACATTAAGAATCAAGAAACAATTAGCAGCTGACGAATTCATACTACCAAAACAAGCATTAAACCAAACTAAAAGTTACAAGATAGTCCATTTTATTTAAGTAAAGCAGACTGATTCGTTAAAGAATGATCATATCACAGAATTATAATATACCCCAACTAAAGTATGCACCGCGATCAAGTAAACCACAACTGTAAAGATACCTATTTTTTGGCAGAAGCAGTTCCTCCTTCGGCAGAAGACAAATCACTCTCTTGCTTGAGATCAACTCTAAGGTCGACCACGATGCTCTTGCTCTCCAAGTCCCAAATCTTAATGCTGGACTCGGTGGCTGCGCAGAGCCAATACCTGTTAGGACTAAAGCAGAGAGTATGAATGATGGAGCCAGCGTCAAGAGAGTAGAGCTTCTTCCCTCGCCAAATCCCAGAGCAAAATAACTCCATCCTTGCCTCCACTAGCGCACAAGGAACCATCAGGTGACACTGCCACGGTGTTCACATAGCCAGAGTGTCCAGCGAGAGTCGAGCGCAGCTTACAGTTTGAGAGGTTCCAGATTTTCACAGTACGATCCCAGGAACTGAAAACAATAGTTGGCTGAGCGTGTTTGGGCTGAAACGTACACACGAAACCCAATCGGAGTGTGAGTCCCCGTCCTGAATGGTGTACTTACACTGCCGAGAGTGTTCCAGAAAGCTTGATGGACTTGTTCCCTGGGCGAAGCGGAGACAATCTGACGGTTATCAACAGAGAATGCCACGGACAGAACATCCTTAGTGTGACCAACAAAACGGCGAGCAGTGGTGCCGGCCTGAAGATCCTGCGAAGCCTCCGTCCCAAGAGCCAGAGAGAGCAAACATACCGTCGGATGAGAGGACAACATCCTGGACGAAGTGTCCGTGGCTTTGGTGAGACGGCGGTGGGGGACACCGTACTGTGGGCCGTCCTTGGTGAGATGCCAGACGATGATGGACTTGTCCCTGGAGGAGGTAACGATCATGTCGGAGTTATCAACCGGGGTGGCGATGGCAGTGACCCAATCGGTGTGGGCTTTCATCACGCCGCGGAGGACTAGTGACTCTTGCGCCATTTTGTCAAGCAGGTGGTGTGGCCGCTCTCCGTGACAAATTGACACAACGATATCGAAGTGAAGAGAAACCCTAAACTCTCTCGTCTTGAATTTATAGGGTGTATCAATTTTAGGGTTTTTGCGAGAAATATTCCAAGTTACTGGTCCATTAAGGCAAACGGATCATGTTACTGGGCCTGCTTTATTTTTTGAAAAATCACACATCATAAATATTTGAAAAAAATTACGTAACTTAGCAAATATACTTACTATTATTATAATATATAGTTATAGTTTTTAAATATTATAAAAATGTAACTTAAATATAACAAATTTTAATTAATTTTTTTTCTTTTTAAGACTTAAAACATTCCCTGTATCTATATTTTTCTAGCTTCACCAAATATTTTTTATATTTTCCCATCACTATTTTTTTTTTGTTTATCTCTCTCACATTTCTCCCTCCCCTTCCCTCTCTATCACAGCCTCCTCTTTGTTTCTCTATCTCTTCCTCTCTCCCGCCAATCAATTTATTATGATTCAATTATTATCCTTCTTCTTCTTCTCCATGAGCTTAATCGAAGACATTGTCTGGAGCACCGAGCTTCATATTTATCAGAAAAAGACGTTATCGAAGAAATCAAAGTTTCAAAATTTTTTATTTTTTTACTTTACTTAAATTTTATAAAATCAAAGTTCTAAATTTGATTAGCAATCTTTCTCGTGGAGAAGTTTCTACATCGCCATTGTTGAACAAATCGAGCTCGCAATTTTATTAACAACCTATTCTTGTCGAAGAAATTATCACCGTTGTTAATTGAAATTTTTTAGCGATTTTTTAAGCTTTTTGTCTCGTGTATCAATAATTAAACGAGCAATGAAATTTTTAAGCTTTTTTTATCTTTGCATATCAATAGAGAAATTCAATACGCATGACTTCACCATACATAATGATATACACCGTCTTTATCTTGTATCAATATATAACTAACTATATTTCATTCTAAATATACTGACATGATATTTCATTCTTTATTTAGTGATACAAATTTATGTAAATTTTTCAATCTTTTGTCTGTGATATCAATAACGGTAATTAATACGTGATGACGGCCATATCGACGATGTATAATGATAGAACCGTTCATCTCTAGACAAGTACATACAACTAATTATATTTCATTCTAAATATAGTGATACAAATACAATGATACAATTTTTCATTCTTTATTTAATGATACAGGACAAACAAAAGCTAAAATAGTGATACACAAAATTTTAGAGTTAGATTCATTGGTATGATATGTTAGGTTAACCTGAACAAACAAAAGCCTAAATATACACCATACTTACGGTACAATGACACACCTATACTTTAGATACATATATTCTAATAAAATGATACAATATTTCATTCTTTATTTAGATTCATTGATATAATATCTTCAAATGCAGATTTTGACTGATTTTTTAACCTTCCCGTTGCAATTAGAGTTTGGAAAATCAAAAAAGAAGAAAGAATTCAAATCACGTGTTCCTATTTTTGTAAATATATTTCTTGAATATTACCCTAGTTCTAACAGCCCAAACTCCCACTCCTACCTTGGACGCAACTTAATTACCAGTAAAGCTGAAATATACACTCCACCAAATGATTCCTCGAGGTTGTTAATTGTCACATACCACTCAAGTTTATTTGAATTGAATTTAAACTGTATCTTCTTCAATCCTAAAATTAGGCCCGGTTTCCCACCCTTACCTCCAGCGAAACTTAATTACTGGCATAAGCTGAAATATTCAAAATTGGCCACACTGAACAAGCATAATATACTGTTCTATAAAAAGTTCCATGGCTCAAAAACTTAACAGCAAGATGGACAAAGTACGGAAGTGCCGATTCAGAACCCCAAACCACGTCTTCAGAGCTCTCTCATTAGTAATAGAATGAAGGTTGGAAAATAAGAAAAAACATTTGAGCTATATTTATAACTCTCATGCGTCAAGCAGGAAATAAAGAAAATTTTCCTAATCGCCTATACAAATGAATCTAATTAGTTCCCTCCCCCCCAAAACATCCTGAACTTTGAGTACCTCAGATGTGTGCATCCGAAAACCAGTTGAGATGATAGAGCAAATCAGTTTGGACCTCATCATTGAACTTGCTTATGAGAATAATACAACTACCTCCTCTTACTATCTGGTGCTCCAGAAGGGGCCACTGGCTACAAAACAATTCAATGTTGCCGGGGTCTCACTCTGCGCATTAAGAAAGAGAGAGGCGCGTCATCCTCTACTTCAGCCCCGACATCCATTGCATTCTTGGGTAGTTCCCTCTCCATCCCATTATGACCACCAGATACACAAGATCTGCCAGGATGTGCTCCAGCCATAGCCTTGCTTTTGCTTTGTCCGGATGCAACCTTGAAACTTTAGTAGACGAGTGACACTTTGCTCATTTACAGATAAAGGAGGCAAGGGTCATGCAGTCATCTGTTGTTTCCGGCAGATCATCGATGGAAGACCTATCACTATTCTTCAATTGGGCTGTATTTATTACGTTTAGAGAGCCAGAAGCTCCAGAATTCTCACCTTCCAGTGTGCCAGGTATTGCAGAAACATTTACATTCTCACCAACATCAAGATCAGCTGTCCCCAATGGAGGACCTTGAGGGCTAATAATACAGGGATCATATTCACTAGTGGAATGGCGTTTATCCTTCTTAATATTCTTGGCCTTCTTGCTGTCTTGAACAAGTGACTCAGCCTCTTCAACAACTGTCATTGACGAAGACAGATTTGCCAAAGATGATGAACTTCCTTGTGAGGCGATAGCTCTACTCTCTCTCTTCACTAGCGAACTGGTTCTTCCCCTCCTCCTGCAGATATTGCCATCTACAATAGTAGACTCAACCGTACTGGAAGCAGAAGCCTCTGGAATCTTATCATTTGGTGTAAATTTTTTTGTCTTCTTAACATGCAATTTAGACTGTCTTTTATTCTTTACTGCATCATGACAACCCTGTTCAAACGCCCTTCACCTTCCAAAAATCCTCTGAATTCCTGGTCTCTAGAAGATAACAAACTGTTGTTTATAAGATCAGAAGACTCTGGACCTTCACTCCTCCGAATGTCGCTCCACTTCACATATTGCATCACACCTAGGAGCCGTATCATCCCTTGCTGCTCTGGGCCTACAAGCATAAACTAAAACATTCAGTAACACAACCTAGCAGCTAAAAACACATTCCTTGCACAAAAAGTTGCGTGCTCATGACCAGACAAAACTCTCTCCTAAGCAAATAGCAGTTTGTGAAAGAATGAGAGCATCCAACGTAAGACCTCAAGACTATTGAGTGGAGCTTCCCAGGACTATATAAGCCAACAAGTGAAAACCTTACACAACTGATGAGGGACAAGTGTATTCTCTACCACCTTCCAACACATGTAACCCACATCTTGGGTTTACACATGAACTGGATAATATTTTTGTTGAGAAGATTGAAGTGTGAATCTAATGTAGGGAGCGATGTCAGGCTCAACAGGCTGATAGGTGGGCCTGAGCTAAGAGGTGAGTAGGCTCAACATGCTAAGGAGTGAGTTTGAGCAAAGTTTGAGGTTCAATGAGCTGAATTGAGGGAGAAGTTCAGGAGCAGTTACAAGGACTAAATTGGAGAGAGCAGCCCAGAGCAAAAACAAGAGAAATGCTATTGTGCAAATAGGCACGCCAAAGTATGGCTTTGATATCATGTGAGAATTGAAATCCAACCCAAATCTCTATGAGATGGAGGCTGTAAGGCTATAAACTCTTTTTGGAAACCTCCTTGCACAACATTGGAGCGTGAATGACCTTCACGATCGCTTTAGAAGTATGTTTTACTAGCCGGATAACTCAAAACAAGGTAGAGTATCCATCTCTCCTTTTAAAACTGATAAATTAATGACCCACCAAGCAGGGCAGATTGCGCGGTCTTAGCCAGATCAAGGCAGTGAAACTAGGATGGGTAACTCTCCCTTTTTTTTTTCCCTTTTTTTTAAGACCATGTCCTTGGACAAGTTGATTCTAACACTTCATTTAACAAATTACTCCCTCCGATCCACAATAACTGATTTTAAAAAAAGCCTCATTATTTTTTATACATCCCTTATGAATAGATTAGGGTAATTTAGTCAAATAAATTCCTCTTCATTAATGTTATTAAGTGATTTTCTTAATGAGTGTGCCGATATCTCAAAATCATTTATTGCAGACCATAGAGAATAATATATAATTTGACTAGTGACTACAAAGATTGCTCTTATCAGCAATTTTAGAAGATCCAAGGTCAATGGTAAGCCAAATAAGATGCACAATATCTATACTCAGAGGCGATAATATGTCCTAAATGACCGTTTAAAATTACAAAAATCATTACCTATCTATCACCTTCCTCCCTCGCCGCCACCCCCCAAGAAAAACATTTTTTTGGGCAGACGGGAGAAACAGCTATAGCATGCACAAACTAGTTTGGGATTGAGATGGGTTGCTTCATTGATTGATTCGAAGCAGGGAGCCATACAATGTAAAGCATAGAATAAGGCATCAGTCAGCCAGCCACATCCAGAAGAAAATTCATCGAAAGGGAAGATAGTTTCAGCAATTTCTCCTCTTCGAATACGGATTAACGGTGAATTAAATAAGCACAACACATGTAGCAAAAATATCTGGAGCACAGTTATTGAATGCATACCGTAGTTTCCTCTTTTTATTTGCAGAAGCAGTTTGACATCCAGCTCTATAACTAAGTTTAGGTGTTGGAACTATGTCATTGGGTCTAAGGGCAGGTCTTTCCTCCTCCCTGTCAACAAAGTTGGAAATAAAAGCTTCTCTTCGTATCTTTTTAGCTTCTTGCAGCATAGGAACTTCATCTGGACATAGCACCACCCATCTCCTGTACATCAGCACAATTGAATAATAAACGAATCTGGATAACGCCTAGTATATATTCTAATAAGTGCACAATTAATGAGAAATAATAGTGACCTCAAACCCCTACAGGGCAACATAAATAAGACAAAGCTAGCTCGCCCAATCACAAGCAAACACTACCACCCCGGGTTAAATCATAATTACAAAAAATCCATACCTACGACACTGATTATCAGTACGTGGAGGAACGCATGCAGCAACCTTGGACCAGGAATATCCATGTTCATCAATGGCTGATTTTAACTTCAAATCCTCCTCTTTTGTCCATTCATCCAACTTCAAAGAAGGATCTAAGCTATTGACCCATCTGAATTAACAGCAACAGAAAAATACGATAAGAATGATTAACAGCTTTTTCCATCTCAATCGTCCCAAGTAAGACAGATAATAAATACCTTTCTCTACATTGTACATGAGTCCGCCCAGGTACATATTGAGCTACCTGCTTCCAATTGAGCTCGCCCAGGCACAGATTGACTTATATTCCTCCAAGATTTAGATGAAAGCATCACAGCAACTTTCAATCGCTTGTCTTCATCAGCACTCCATTTCCCGCACCTTTTCAGTGCTGGATGAAGAGATTTAATCCACCTGGGGGTTTCAAATAAAATCACTAGCATAACTCAGAGATATATCAGGGAGAACCAAACTCCAAATTGCTTAGAACATGTGAAAAACAAACCCAAACATGAATAACATTTGGGAATCAGAAGCCTCAAATTTAACTATGTACCCTTCTGTTCTCCCCTCCTTGATCCTTTGGATGAGATACAGTACGCCATAAATATAAATATACCAAACATTAGACCATCCAATAAAACTTACATATAACTAGCTACACAATCTCCAAAGAAATTGTTGAAAATCATTGAAAAAAATAGCAGAAGGCAAATTTAGTTATATAGTGAAACAGAAGGAATGCTGTCGATCATTCATGAAATAGCAGAAGGCAAACGGTGCAAGTTTAATTTGCCATGGCACATTTTCAAAGGCCAAGGCGAAGTAATAAACTTATAGATCCTACTCTAGAATCCAGATACTGGCCCACATAAAAGATGGCCAATCACAAAAACTGACTTCAATCACAGAAATACAGAGTTACGAAAAATTATGACTTCGACTATAGAAGTAATATATGTGATCCTTTAACACATTATGAGAAGCATTTATAGTACCTTGAAAAAATGATATCACTATGACAAGAGATGACTGACCTATTGGAGCACTGAGTACCTGTCCGACCTTCAATGACTGACGCAACAAACTGCCAGTTACTCTCACCAAAAAGTCTCCACAGCAGCACAGAGTCTAATGTCCCCTCTCATCTGTCCATTCTCGCCTAATGATCAAGCATTCAAACTCCTCTGATAATGTGATAGCACTGAAATGGAGTCCTACATACTCCTAATGATGCAGCAATATCCACCCAGTTAATCATTCCCTTCTGCTGGACAGCATGCAATAGGTTCTTTTCCTCTGATAAATCCCATCCTTCATGTTTAATCAAGGGGTCTTCCCAGTTAATCCACCTGAAAGAATTTAAGAGAGAACAAGACCATTACTCTCAACACGAGAAAAAGGAAAATCAAATTCAAAGCCCCTTAACACTAAACTAATGATAACAGAAACATCAGTAAAGCATAAGTTCGTATCCCAATTAACGCACACATCAACCTTTAGATTTGCAGCAGCTAAAACTTCGTTTCTGGAATGGGGAGATCACACAGGATTATTTAAGGTACTTAAGATCTGACTGTAATATGGGATTTGAAGAAGAGCAGTCCTAATGTTACATTTAAGTATATGTGGTTTGTCATATTCATTTCTTAGCTCATGAGATTCACGGCATAATAATACAATATGTGTATCCATTATATGCAATCATTAGACTTTCAAAAGACGAAAAATTCTTCAAAATTTGAATGCTCCCAGGCACAGTACCCAAGGTTTTTCTCTCTCCTATTCTTAGGAGGGGGAAACCACCCTTTCTGGTGACCCTCTGCCGGAAACACCTTCCAACCTCCTTCTTTTCTTCCTATACTATCACCTTCTCCGGTAGTTTTTTCTTATACTGTTGTAAGAATCCCCAACAACCTGAGTCATGGATAATTGCAATTACTTAAGAATTGGTTGGTTGTGTGTGTGGGGGGGGTGGGGGTGGGGTGGGGGGATGGCTTGAGTCGGGGCGGAGCTCCAAATGGTTCATCAGGAGGATGACGCTAAGTAAAGGAGCATTGCTTTGGTTGAGTAGAAGTCCGAGAGAGGCCTCAGAGATTACAGGAAATGAGTTTCCAGTCCTGGAAATGCAGAGACCTGGTTAGTTACTTTAATTGTTCTCTCAGGTTCAATAAATACATGCAGGCTCATCTCTGTAATGCAGTTAATGAGTTTTCCAGGTCGGGATCATTATTCCTGAGAACAAATTAAATGAGGTGGGCGGAGAAAAGGGGAGGAAACTGCAAGGAAGTCGTACACAAGAGTAGATGGATGAGCACCGAGTCTGGAACCTGGAGATGAACGCCACAGGAAATTTGCACTTGATGATAATGATCTTCTAGCTAGATGTTTTGAGCTTCCCTGATGGCAAAGAGATCCCCACTCAACAATGTGAGAAGGTGCGCACAAAGACATGGAAAGAAGTGCAACCCTCGGGATTTTTATATGAATGGCTTCCAATTTTTGTTCAAGCTTCAATCTAAGAAGGTAGCCTGTCACATTTTAAAGGGAGATTGGAAGAGACTGGGAAGGAGATTGAAACTGGAGTGGTGGACTCCCATCTCAGGGGCATATCGAGCTCATTTTAAGTTTAAATGGCCATGTTATTAATGAAAATACTTCTACTTGATAAGAAAAATAAACTTGTGACATATCCCTTAAATGTTAACAAAAGTTTATATTCTCATAAAATTAGCAAATCAAACATTCTGTTTACTTGCAATACAACACAATCATAGATCCTATCACTTTTAGGCTCTACCAATCATGAACTTGGATGATAAGCCATTAGACATGCAATCTAACAGCTTGGAAAGCCATGATTCAGTGAATGTTATCCACAATTTATTATGGGTCAAAAGGACATGATTTCCAGTATTCATATTATAATCAACAGACACAGCAAAAATCAAAATTTTGAAATAATTTTTCATATACATGCATGCATAGAAATGGCATACCCAGCAACGATAACCTAATTCAAGTATGAAACAGCATTTATACTATGGAACGTATGTCATTATTTTTGCACGGGAGAAGGGCATAAGAATCACTCTGGATTGACATTCAGCACCAGAACGACCAGAAAGATACATGGAAGCTACTTGATCCCAATTGACCTTTGGTAGAAATAACCTCATGGTCTCAGGGGTAATCACGTGGTCTCTGATAGAGCCAATGAGGCCATCAAGATCACCAGACTTTCTAGAACATCCATCCCCATCACTGCAAAAGAGTTTGATAAGAACAAATCGTCCCAAAGAGCTAATTGATAGCAGCATGGAGCATTTTCAGGACACAAGTTAAATAAAATCACTCAGTTAAGCTTATTATGTTTGTCTCATCACAGCAAGCATTTGACCATCTTGTTCAGAATCAAATTTTTTGAAGTTTTCCCACTTGTTATAGTAGTGTTCATTTCTCGCGAGACTTCTGCTTACAATGTATTGATAATAGTAATTCAATATTTTGAATAGCACAAGTTGATAAACAGCCATAACCAAATGCCTCCACGAGTTCATCTCCAACATCCAAACATCCAACTTCAGATCCAAACAAATAAAAGCAAGAAAATGAAACCAAAGGCAACAAACTGAGACAAAACACATCTAAAGGCATAGAATTATGGGGAGAAAGTGGAAGAGATAACTGAGAAGGAATTAGGTTCTGGCCAATGAATATTCTTCAAACCAGACAGCATATCATTGTTTAATTCACTAAGAATGAGAATTCCCAACCACCGTAGCATATTTGATATTCGTACAGGAATCTCAGCCGATAGCGCAATAAGAAAACGCGTACACAGACACAAGCACATAGAGAGATCGAGATGAGGGCTCAAAGTTGCAGAACAACATTTTTCAGCCTGAGGAGAAGGGAGTGAAAGTCAAATACTTGAAATCATTAAACTATAATTGCGAAGTTGAAGAAAACCTCAGACAATCCTGCAATATGGACATCCATTACACCATCACTTTCATACTACTTTATTAGAACAATTTCCACATGCAATTTATTTTCTTGGAATTGCACATATAAATATAATAATATAAAATATATGATAATCTCATGTTGTCAAACAGTCAATCCCAACATTCAGCTTTTAACTTGAAAGTGTAAAATTAAACCAACATTATTTGTTTCATTGTAACCAAATATATATATATATATAGCTATATACACCACAAATGAATTCAGAACTAACAACTAGGTATGTCCACTTAAACTTGAAAGTCATATATACACAGCATCTGAAGCCTTCAGAATACCTCCAATAGGGACCCGTCAAGATAAAAATCACTTGATTTTCGGCTAAACCTTCGTGAAGATCAACTTATCCCAGTGCTGTCACCCCTACACTAATTCAAAGCTGCTGAACGAAACTTAACGCTTTATTTTTTTTGGACAGAATTGAAAAGTCAAACGAATCTGGCGTTGCTTGGATATGCGGTATCTGACACGGTGGGGATCTAGAGGCGAATTTTCATTACATAAATTTTTTAGGAATAAGGGGTATGGATTGGCACATTTTTAAAAATGACTTTATTTTTAGTGAACAGACCATTTTGGCTTTATCATTTAATTAAACAAAATGACCAACAATTATACTTTCCCCACCATGACTGCCAACTTTCCTGGTTATTCTTCAACTAGAGATTCAAATAAAACCGTAATATTTTAAAGATTTGCATCATTATACCTTTTCTTAAAGTGCCTGAGAATAGAATCCATTCTTTGCCTGCTGCAACATCTTCCATGATTCTTATAATTCTGATTATTTTCTGTAAGATAGATAGGTCTTACTAAATAGGGAAAATTCCCAGGTAACAAGCAATATGAGAGAAAGTTGAGAGTTTATATAAAAACGTGTTCTCAAAACACACTCAATCTTCTATACTTCATTGTGCTATTAACACCTTTGTAGGGAAAGAGCTCCGTAACTGCATTTCTTTATGGTGATTATTCATTATTAAAGCAAATATTCAGGCAAAGTGTGAACTGCCCTAGTGATTTTTCTTTCTTATACATTTTAAAGTCGAGAAATCATATAAAAAATTAAAATATTTCTATAATTGTGTCAGCATGATCAGAAAGCCCGTGAACTAAGAAACTTACGAAGTTCATGAAAGTCAAAAATCCTATATAAGGAGTCTCTGTTATATTATTTTAACCAACCAATTCAATAGGAGTGACTTTTCTATTTAATCATTACAAAATTATAGGTACAAGGGAAAGTAGAATAGGAACACTTGGGTGAAAGAATGGATTAGAATTACACATACAATCCTTACAGAAATGTTCTTTTTTAAACTGATGAATAAGGATTTTATGAAAGGATCTCATAGAAGTATTTTGATTGATATTAACAACATCTATATGATTCTTCATCCTTGCATAAATGTTGGAAAACAACAATTATGAACAGGGGTTGGAATTACAGATTCCAATATACACAAATAAGGGGAAGTCGTCTATTTTGAATACCATAATAAGTCAATCGACCTTAATCTTATTGGTTTGACGGATAAAATATTTGCTGATACATATTAGCGTCATCCAAATACATGGAGGAGAAACAGGATATCATTGAGAGGCACAAGGTTTATATGAAAGTTGACCAGTATTAGATCTCCAGTGTTGCCCGTTTCATTCCTGTGAGAACATGGATATATACAAAGTACTGTATCAGAAGGAATCTAATCAGAATGAAGAGTTGCCTCATTAATATAGCAACTGCAGAGAGAAATGTACCTTAGTAGATTGACCGAGCGCTGAAGCAACACTTGAAATTGTTGTTTCAAATTCTTTCGCAAGATTTTCACTCTCTTCTGGCTCACCTTGCGACTCAATGAGACAGCAAAATGTGTCAATGCCTCCCTAAAGCTAGCAACATGAGAATTCTCGGGAGGTCCACAGTTTATTGCAGATAACTTCTTTCCCTGGAGCTGTAAAAATAATTTAGGAGCAGAAGGTTATATACAACAGTATCCCTTTTTTTTCATTAGTACAACTTGCATCAATAAATGTATGCCTTTTTTTCCTGATAGAACAATATGCTTCCCATATAATAAGAGCATATACACCAAAACAGTATTTTAGATAAGTCTCAATAATGTTGTTTGCATTTCCAGATATGTTATCGCAAGTAAGGTATTTATTACCAAGCTCGTTTGGGATTGAGGTGTTGTAGTAGTTGTTTTAACAGCAAAATTCAAGCTTTCAGAAGATGCAACTCATATATTGCATATTAACCTTCTCACCCAGTTACACATGATACCAATATACCACACTGATATGCCATTTTAAAAATAATAATTTAAAAAAAAAAAGTTACACAGTACATGATCAATCAACTAGAATGAGAAAACAAAGGAAGGCGAGGCTGACAGTGTTCAACAAGCGCATTAACTAGAATAGACTAAATGGAGGAAACAGGAAAGCCACAGATGCTCCATTGATGACATATTTGGCACCAATACCAGCAAAGAAAATATGGACAAAGTGTATCAAATATGCACATGTTCAGTCAGGGCTGTAGAGGCTCAAATGTCCTTTCTTGTGATTTTTCATCAGTCTACCATCATTTTGAGCATGATCAGTGAAAGAGAAGTTGTAGTCATCAGTTAGAGCCATGGAAACAGACTATGCAACACAGACAATGTTAAAACATAACCCCGAAAAAAAAGTGGGTAGACGAGACATAAGGGTAACCAGTGCACTTCTCTCTCCACGAGAAGATGCCATCAGCAACACAGATTACCTAAAACTTAAAACAATAAAATTAACAAATGTCGAAATATCCTGGACCTGACAGCATCCCACCTTTACATGCCATATTCTTAAAATTGATACTCTTCTATCCATTTATGCAATGAAATTTAGTTGCACACCTCAAAAATTTTATACTTCAAAAGAAAATTCTGATAGCTGTACACAAGACACATACTAGACAAAAACTTACAGATTTCAAGAATACAAACAATACTTCTTCCGTCTTGTATATTCAAGTTGTCCCACACAAAGTTATCTTTTGACAACAAACTCAGAACCCATATGGTTTTGTTTTACATTCATGGGTCTGGTCTAAAAGAACTGAGCAAGGTAAGGAAAAAATGAAATAAGACGGAAGCCCTGCATGTCAAGTGCTCATGGGTTCATTATCCAAAATTATTCCATGCAGGAAGCAATATAAGATGGAATTCAACAAAGTAATAAAAATCTTGCAGTTACTTGGCAGTTTGCAATACTGACCTTTGCACTGAACCTTGCTTTGGCAAAGAAATTAACTGGACACGAGCATCTCGCTTCTGTGACAGCGCCCGCCCCATTCTCTTCTTTCTGCAAGTGAGCTGAGTTCAAGGATCTTGACGCGCTCCTTTAATTTTTTCAACTCTTCAATCTCAAGCCAATTTGCAACATCTTATCCCGCACAACTTCTGACAAGACCTATTCTTCTTTGCGGCATCAACAAATGCCTGTGCTGATTTTAAACAAGAAGAATTTAACAGACACAGCTGTGGTTTCAGCACCAGAATCATGCCCCCTTAGTGAGACGCGAGACCCAGCAACGTCATTACTGCATCCTTCAGAAATCTGTATGGTTCCATCTACACAAGCCGGAAACCCTTCCTCAGCATTAGTTCTCTCTAGAAAGAAATTATTGGAAGTTTCTTTTCCAGTTATGTTAGTGACACCAACCTGCTCAAATTTATCTAAAGGACTCTCCTCTCTTCCATTCCCAGAATCTGTATAAATTATAGTAGTGATCAAACAAAAATAAAATAAAATTTAGTCGCAAATAAGATATGCATAAAAGGATGGTAAGCATTTTTGATACCCAACAAAGGAACAAGTAATCATCTCCTGTGATGCAGATAGAATGAACGATTTAACCTATTTACGGTTCAGATTAAAGACCAGCATTGAGTAAAGTTAAAAATTCTACGCAAAGAATGAGCAGAAAAATCTAAATCAACAACGGAAATAATCTACCATCATCGTAGGCCGCAAAGCGGCGCTGAATAGCACGTAAGGTTTCAAAATCATCGTCTTCATCACCCTCTGAGCCAGGTGGACGGAAAGAGCACAATGGTTTCAGACTTAGAGGTTCGCGAAGCTCCGCTGATAGGGCAAATCTCTCTTGTATACTACGTACCAACTGGATGTCATCGTCATCGTCGTTTGGCGGCCCAAAACAGAGGGCGTTACATTATCCGCACCGGCGACGTGGCCATCGCCGATGGAAGATGAAGGTTGGAGGTCGTCAGCGTCCTTGCCGAAGAGAAGGCAAGCTTTCTTGAGGGCTTCCATGTCTTCTTGGAAGCCGTCATCGGAGTCGCTACCGGAGAATTCTTCATCGTCGTCGAAGATCATTAGGAATTAGGGATTCAGTTAACTAGAGCTTCTAAAGGTGTTAGGCTTTCAAAAAGCAGCAAAACTGAGCCGTTCAGTTGAATGAATGCGTATGGCGTAACAAAACTATGTTTCTGGAGAGTTGAAGAGAATCCGTGTCAACACTTGGGCACAATAACAGAGAGCCCATAAATAAGCATTAAATAGGAGCTGTAATCAACTGGCCCTAAGAGCGGCCTACAATCTTGAAATCTCAGCCCAAGTAATCCATATACATGGGCTTAAGCATTCTCTGTTCATTGGGTCGTAAGACCCCAATATATAGTCCATGATTTTGGGATATGCACATATGGCCGATTTGAGGAAAGTTTATTTAAGCCATGGTCAAAGTGCATAAATTTTTATAAGTTTAATTGCTTTGTTATGTTTGTTTTAAGAAATATTTTCTTATTTTTCGTGATTTGATTGGTTAAATTTAAAATATTTATCGAGGAAAATAAAACCTTTAAAATAAAAAAATAAAAAGACTTTCTAATAAAATGAGAAACAAATCGCAAGTATTCTTTTCACCCTCACAACTATCTACCCCGCCCACCTAGACTCCAACCCCAACCTCGCCTCCTAGCCCCGCCCCAATCAGCCCCCCTTCATCACTTATCAACATTCTCATATTTTTATTTTGTATATATACAAATGATTTTAGGATAATATTTTTTACTTGCATACCGAACGCAAGAAAATAAGTAAAGAAAATAATTTATTTTCCGTTATAAATGTATTTGTATTACAAGAATGCCTATAAAGTCAGCTCTAAGCTAAATTGTTTACCTTGTAGACTGAGTGAGATATAGAAAAGTGTGTCGTGTTTGATTCGTAAGATTCTATAATCAATAGCACCAGATATTATTTTTACTTAGCCTCCTCTCCCGTAGGTCGAGCCTCCTTTCGCCGCCCTCTCCTCGTCCCTTACTCATCTTTTGAAAGCCGTCATCCCGGATTTTCTTTCGTATGCTGTGAGTACCTCACTCCTCACCTTTCTCCTTACATTTATTATTATATATAATTTCCTGCCCTATAAAACAATGAAAAGCCCGTGTGTGGAAGCACAAACAAAGGAGAGGAAAAGTAGAAAAGAAAGGGGAAGAGGTTAGGCATTTGTATTGTAGTAAATATTTATCTTATATTTGGAGAAAAGTTATAGCTTAGTTTTCCTCTATAAATAAAGGGATTCTCCCTTATCAGTTTCATCCTCAAGAGAAATAAGAATTCTTCTCTATTCTTGCTTTATTTATTTCACAAAATGTTACGCACAAAGCTCTAATCTTCTTCAAGTAGAGTTTCAATCTTTTTAATCCGGCAGAAAAAGTAAGGTACGCAATCATAACATGTACAATTGTGCTGTAGCTTTTGCATGTTATAATAGTGATCCGATTGATTATCAAAATCTCATGTTTACTTCTTTTTTTTCTTATTCAAAATTAATCATATGTACTAAGCAATAAGATTATGCATTGCCATGAGCCATAACATTAAATTAGTCAAGTAATTTTTTAGCACTACTTTGAAAATATATTTGGATATAAAAAAAAAGTTTAAAAAAATTCGAAAGATGTACTACTAACCACATGAATAATATTTTTTGGTGATATTGGTTCCTGGGCGACTCTACCGTCTCAAAATTTGAAGGCCGAGATATTATATTTTTTTCCTTCCTTTAATATGGCTAATCTTATGAAACTAAGCCGTCGCCCTTCAAATTTTGAGCAAGAACCGCATTTCCACAGCGCTGACAATCACACGCAATGTCTTGAGACATAATTAAAAGTGAAAACAAAGGATCAAACTAAGATCGCAAGGGCCGAGCGTCATCATCTTGACGAAATTCTCAAAATTGAATTGCTCACGATTAAGGATTCACTTGTATTGTAGAATAGTCTAAAAGAAAGGTATGACCACTGAATGGTCATCCATCCAAAGACACGATATGATTGGATACATTTGATATTTCGCACTATGTTTGTTCAGCTTAAAGACAACTCAACAATGTTCAAATTGTTTCGCAAATAAAACTATGCTGGTAGAATACAATGACGCTGATAGGACGGAATATGTGATAGTAGATAAATTAATCGGTAGATCTCTAAGAAACCTAATGCGTTACTACGATGAATGAAATTATTCATAATATTAGTATGTAGTAAATCTCAAAAAGAAACTTATAAATTTCCAAACACATTAAAAAAATAGATAAATTTAAACTATAAATTAAGGGAAGATCTACTATCTTCATATTACTACAATCAAGCAAGTTATAAATATAAATATAAAGATTACCCAATGTTTCCTTTTACTTGTAGTGCATAAACATGGGTATGATGACGAAATCACATGCGAAAGTAAATTAGAAGTTTACTAAAATAAAGATAAATTGGCATGCCATCCCAGCTCAAACGTGATGTAAAAAATACTGAAAATTCATTTGGTTATATGTTGAAAAAGCATTCTTCGCTAATTCTTTTTGCGCTGCTGTTTCGGGCGTTAAGAAACGATCATTATATCAATTTATAAAAAGGTAAATATGGGTGTTTCTAATTCCGCCACATGAACCGTTTGCTATTATATAATTTTAATAGATGCAAGTATGGTCATATGTAGTTTGATATTAACTTGCAATTGGTTTTTGCATGGTTGTTTGCTCAAATTGTTAAATTAAGAGCACAGCTTACAAACTATAAAATATGTTGATAATGTTGGTTTATATCTGGGTTGGTTTAACAAGAATTGTATGTCTTCAATTATAGCTAAACCATTGCTATGACAAACTCCCAAATAAAATTTGATATGAGATATGTTTACTTAACTTATAGTAACATTTGTATGCATCAAGCCAACAACGTTCCCTTATCACAATTGGTGTAGGGTCGAAACAAAATAATTCAATCTAAAAATTTGAATATGCTAAAATATATGATTCAATTCTACCACAACGCACAAAGATGAGCCCAAAATGAAGCCGGGGTGTAAAATGCCGGGCTTTTTGTACTAAGAGGGGGAAATGATTAGCAGCTTGAAAATTAGCGCTGGGGATGAATTATCTGCACTTAAAATGCGAATTTAAAGTTCAAGAGATAATTCATTTGCAAAATATTGTAAAATCAATCATTGCATTTATTTGCTAATTTATTTTATAATTCACTCTCCAAATGCTCCAATGAAAATCGGAGTCCTTGAAGGACAAGTCTACGACACGTAAAGCGCGATAGATCAATCGATTCTAGAAATATAGAACTTCTTAAAAAAGGAGTAAGAACGAATCGACATCAAGAGCGGTCGAATAATGAGGCAAGTGCTTTAAAAGAGAACAATGACATAATACTTCATAAAAACTCTATGTAAAAAGTTCAAAGCTCGAAATGATGAAAAATGAAGAGATCTTGAAAAGCTTATATCAGATCGATCGATATCAAAATGATCATCGATGATACTGGAGATATCGTAGCGCTCAATATTATAAATATTGAGGAGATTTATAATATATAAATTCTAAATCCCCAAATATAAAACTAAAGATTAACTTAAAGGATTCAAGAGATTTAAAATTTACCCTAACAAAATCGCGAATTGATAATATTATAAAACATGATTGATAATGAATAATTAATGAGATTATAATATTAATAATTATACAAATTACATGAAAATAATAATTTACATCTACTAACATAAAAAATAAACATTATAATATTAAAATAAATAAACATCTATATATATATATTACTTAAATAAATATCTTCCTTATCCTTCTATATATGGAATGTAATAAAGTAATACAACAGACAAATTTTGTGTTAACATTCATTTTTATCTAAATAACTTTAACAGAAGATAAGGCACGACAAAAGCAACTTTAATTTGTTTGATTTTTAGCTTTCTTTCTTCTTTTTTTTTTTTTGTTTGGTTCAGCTTTATATTAAGCTAATGAGTCATGACAACGACAGTCCCCCGTTCACAAGCAACTTTTAAGAAGAAGCAGATGAAAATAATAACTTTAGTAAAATCCTTTGAATGTATAATTACCCCATCTTTATGCAAACTTTAGAATACTTTACTTCATTAGATAATAATAATAATATTTTTTAATCTTAATTTTTTTAATTTTTTTAATTTTTTTAATTTTTTTAATTTTTTTATTTTATTTGTTTGTTTAAATTAGTATTTTTAATTCATATTTTAAATTTCACTTATCTAATAAATAAAAAATCTTT
This sequence comes from Datura stramonium, assembly GCA_018107945.1. Lineage (NCBI taxonomy): Eukaryota > Viridiplantae > Streptophyta > Magnoliopsida > Solanales > Solanaceae > Datura > Datura stramonium. The sequence continues at coordinate 27,538 of JACEIK010000019.1, read as the reverse complement.
TTTAAAATATGTTATTTTATTTAAAATTTTATTTATCTGAAATAATAGTTTTAGAATATTGATAAGTTTTTTAAAAATTGTTTTTTTATTAAATTTCATAATTTATAACATTACATTAGACGACGAGAGTAATAATTAGAAGAGTCACTCTCTTGCACTAATTGCTGTTACTTTGTGGTGAGTATGTTAATGGTGGGGTATTCATGTTGGGTTTTCTATTAACTCTTTTTTGGTTTGTGATAGTGGTGGCCGGGCATACAGCATTTGCTGTCAATATATTCTTTTTGTTAACTAACATCTTTTTTTTTATTATTTAAATGATCGTTATGTTTACTGATTTGTTTGTATTTTAATTAATTTTATAAAGCATTTATATTATATTAAATAATTCTTATTTATTAAAATTAATACTCATAAACAAAGTTATTATCTCTAAAATTTTAATGCGAATTAATATCCTTCATGTATCGTAATAGTAAGTTATTTAAATCTTATAACTTTCGAGAGGTCTTAAATTGAGCCTTTCCGACTTCGATACTACATTGCTTTTAAATTATGAGACGTAATTTTATCTTTTCGTATTATTAATATCATCTATTACTTTAACGATGATTCCCCGTAGTACTTTTAAGCATGAATGTAAAAAAATGTGATGTTTTAGTGTAAATACAAGTGGCGGCGAATCTTAACTAAGATTATAAGTTACAGAAGAAACCTTGATACCTCTATTTATTTGACTGATCAAGACAAAGAAATACAGAGAAAATATAGTACTTTAAAGGCGTGTTTGCCATGTAGAAGATTATTTTTTAAATATTTTTTTAGAAATCAAATATTTTTAAAATAAGAAACATCTCTATAAAAATAAAGGAAAATCAATCACATCGTCTCCTTTCCGCTTCACAACTATCCAACCCACATCCCACCCAATCCCACTCCCACCTCCCTGACCCATCTCATCCCCCACCATGACCCCGACCCCCACCCCGACAACCTCCCACCGAATATGCTTTATGACCGCACGCACCGCTTCGTCTAACTTCCTCATTCTCATAATTTTATTTTAAATATATAAATATTTTTAGGACAATTATCAGATATTAAACACAAATAAAAATAAGTAAAAATGACATTTTTCTAAAAATAATTTTCATAAAAACATTTTCCTCGTACCGACACACTTAAAAAAGTAAGAAAATCTATATGAACGAGTAAATTTACATAAGTATTATCTAAATCATTCTTTGTGAAGGTTTTGCCATCCCATTTTATATATTTCAATTTTTTGATTTTGACTTGAAAATCTATTCCATTATTGAGCTATGTTGAGATACATAGAATAATTGTACTAACATACTGTGCCTGGTTACTAATGCAATTTCTACTGAAAAAAGAGAAGAAGAAAGAGACCCCCTCTGGTTTTGGTTAATTTGGAATAATGTGGACGTGTTGTGACAACGTTCCTTCAACTTCTTTGAATCTCGATAAGTATTTTACTTTTACAAAAAGGTAGATACATATTTTCTTATAATTTATGAATTATAAAAAAAAAAAAACCCCAAAATTTTTTAATTTTTAACTTTTTACATAAATTAGAATGGATGAGCAGTTAACACACCTTACACTTTCTTGCAGCATCACATTTGCCCTGAATGAGAAAAACTTCTACTTTTTACCGTTTCGAAACCCTTGCGAGTTGCCTATTGTAGAAATTACACTTTCTGTTACGTGAATTTTGTACCTTGATCTTGACGAGTAACGATTTTATAATTGTTCTGTTTATTGGCATGTGGGCAGACGCAGGAACTAGGAAGCTGTCAAGCTGATGCAGGCTTTCCTTATTCCTCAACTACTTTTTGGAGGTAATTTACTATGCAATTTATTACTGAGGGTGGGGTTCCGGCCAACTTAGGAATACAGGTACCTGCTATGTACTTTCTATCAACAAAGCTATAACTTAACTAAATTCACCAAAGTTTGTTCAGATGAAAATCGTTTTCTAGTGGTTTGAAATTTTTTCATAGTTCATCCCATTTGATTGATCACTGGTTTATTACCGACTAGTTGCATCACTCAGTGTTTTCTTCTTAATTCGTAAGGAGTTTGATTTAGTTGGAGAAATTGTTGCTGTTTTTCTAAGGAAGGAGAGTTGGGGAGGCCATGGACAGATCTTTTAACATATATATGGGCCAAAGCTACTGAGTTCGAGTTTGGATGAACCTGTAACATGTACGCGAGGTGTGCCTAGGAATTAGGATGGATTTCGGGAAATGAAAGAAGGATAAGAATATGAAGGATGAGAAGAATGTTCTAGCTTATTCCATCCTTCAAAAGAGAGGTCCTTTTGGATGTTTAACGCTGAACTCAATATGACTCAAGCAAGTGTTTAAAATTTCTACAGAATATTCTACATTAATACGTATATGTGAAAATCTATATATGTCATACAATCTTTATATACATAAATATAAATTTCACAGCACTTGCCTCGCCGACCACCCTTTGGTATATGTGCCTACGCAAATGCAACATGTTCTGGTGAAATCTAACTGAAGCCACTTGCCAAACTACATTAAAAGATCCACCCCACACAAGCTACCGGACACTTGTCTTCGATTTGCCTCATTTATAATATAAAATAATTAATTGGACAGTTGAATGCTCCAATCTTGATTGGGCCTACTGATAAGAGGCCATTGAATGATAGGAATAGGACAAATTTGCACAGGTTCAACACTTTTAAATGCTCTACATCTTCCCTCAATCTTTACAACATATCTCTTGAATCCTTTTTGTGTTTTTCTTGACAGGTCAACTGCTGAGAAATCCTAATGGCCTCAATTTCTCTTCCAGCCTTTGTTCATCCTCAACTCCGTCATGTTGTTGCAAAGATGTCTCTGTTTGACACAATTTTGTTCTATGTTAGTGTCCTCCTTTCCCTTCTTTTAACTGTGCACCTGTGTGATAGTACTATGCGTTACAATCTAGAAATGTTTCTTTTACTAATGCTCCTGCTTTTTGATGAATCAGGTACATCTTGTGGACAAGTTTGATCTATGTGCATAGATTACCGGTATTATTGGGGTTGGCTATCAGACTAAGAAGACACTTGCACCAGCGATACAACCTCTTGCATGTAGGAAAAGTTAATGGCAAGAAATACATGCTGAAGAGTTTACCTATCGGACTGCTGATGGTACGTGCAATGATCCTGTTGATCATTTAGTGGGCAGTCAAGGAACCTTCTTTGGCCGCAACATGCCACCATCAACTTCAAGTTATGGGGTGTTAAATGCAATGATCAATTATGCTGCCCTAATTGAATCATAGAAAATATGATAGTTTCAATCCTTGTTTACTTCATCAGGATATCTACCATATTTCAGTTTTCTCTGTTCAGTAGGTTAGGATGCAAAGTATATTGAATCTATTTCACCTCATGCTGATCTTTTGGGATAGCTAATTAGCATGGTCCAACAAATGTGTGCCTTAATCATATCGCTATCTGAAATCTGCAGCTTCAGATCTCTCAATCACTTGCATGTTATCATTTGATTTATGCAGCTGCTGGAAATCCCCACCCTTGTAACAGTGGCCACTAAGCTCTTGGAAAGAAGAAAGTACACAGATTGCGGGGGCCAATTCAACGTGATAGCGTGTGCGTGGGTGCAATTTATGATCCATGATTGGAATGACCATATGGAGGACACTGAACAGGTACCTAGTAAATGTGTGTTTTAAGAACTGGAGGGAATTAAAAGGTCAAATGTGACCTATATGCACTTAAAGAATTAGAGCATTCATCATGGAAAGGGTGTGTTTTATGTTTCTCTAACACAAATTTTTCGAGCAGGTGGAGCTTCGAGCTCCTCAAGACGTCGCAGCAGGGTGTCCATTGAAGTCCTTTAAGTTCCTTAAGACCAAGAAACTTCCCACAGGTTCACCTGATCTGAAGTTTGGGCATTTGAATTCAAGGACTCCATGGTGGTGAGTAGACTCAAAATTCTAAATTCCCACAGAGAAACCTTAAGATTCTCCTGTAACTATTGTGATTAGTCCATGCCCCTTGCATCCTAAAGTCTGAAACCGTCATAAATTTACCAAAGCATGAATACTCCTACAATAGGGATGGTGCTAATATCGTTATTCTCTTATATTGAAGATGAGAAACTTCAAGAGAGTATTCCATGCTATCTTTAGTCAAGCAAAATAGTGTCTATTGAATTTGATAGTGAAGTCGACGAAATACTATCCAAGTGCTGCACAGTAGCATGCTAAAAAGTCAAGGTAATAACCACGACTGAGAAGGAGACAAAATTATTATTTGTTAACATATAAAACACAGTCAACTCTTGTCTATATTGTCCAATTGAATTCAATTTGGATTCTTGCTTCACTTTAATGCAGATTGGAAGTTAGTCTAGTGATGGAATTTTATTTCATCTGATGAATTATATATGCTCCTGCTGTTTTGTTAGGGATGGAGTGTAATATATGGCAACAACAAAGAGGGCATGATTAGGGTGAGAAACATTTAAAGATGGAAAGCTCAGGGTCTCAGGGATGGACTTTTGAACATGATGATAACGGTATTCCAATATCCGGAGATGTCAGAAACCATTGGGCAGGCTACTCTCTCCTGCAGGCCTTGTTCGTGAAGGAACATAATGCCATATGTGATATGCTTAAAGTAGGTTAATAAAGTACTCAAGTTTCTATTTTCTGAGGTCATATTTGCTATATGGAAATGTGAAGTTTACTTGGTATAGTTGGGACATTGTGGAAGCAAATGAGCCTGTATTATGACATGTTACAGTTGAGCCAGGATAATTTTGCTCTTCAAAAGAACTGGAGTTTGCTTAAAAACCTGATCTTTTTTTTCTCAGGAACATTACCCGGAATTTGATGATGAAAACTGTACTGACATGCAAGATTGATAACTTCAGCAGTCATTGCTAAAATCCATACTATTGATTGGACGATTGAACTTGTTAAGACTGATACTTTAGTAGCAGGGAATGAGGATCAACTGGTAAGCCAACTTGCTATTAGTACTTGAAAAAATTCTGTGTTTCCAGATCCTCAAATCCTAAAAATAATGCATTTCTGGACGATCTGATGCATGTGCGTTAAGTGCATTTTTGGAGGATCCGAGCAAACGTAGGGTAAACCAGTGGTGACTTGAAGTACTGAATGCCTAGTGCCTGAAACTATCTGTTATAACTGTGGTTGAATTAATAGCTCCCAGTTTTCAGTTAGTTCTCACGATCATCCAAAAATAAATTTACGCGTCAATCTTTGATTGCAAATGAAAACACTAACTATTAATGTTAACTAACAGAGTCTAGCCTGATTCAGGTATGGCTTTTTGGGGAAGAAAGTCAAGGATTTGTTAGGACCGAAGTTTGGACCAATACTGAGTGGATTAGTTGGTCTTAAAAGGCCCAGAGATCATGGCATTCTCACTCATTAACCGAAGAGTTTGTTAGCGTCTACAGAATGCACTCACTTTTACCTGACACAATTGTTCTGAGGGACTTGAAGTCGACTACATCAGAAGACAAATCCTTGCCTATTCAAGAAGAGTATGTTATCCAATTACACAGTTTGCTTATATAAGCAAATTGTTGCTTTCCTAAACCCAATGCACTCACTTTGTCAGATATGTGTTAATGAAATGGAAAAGAACTTATAATAGGAATATAATGGCTTAACAGTCTAGTTTGGATCAGGATTCAAGAAGGAAATGATCGGGAAAGAAGGAGAAAAGAACTTGTCCAAAATAAAAGTAGAGCAGATGCTGGTATCAATGGGTCATCAGTCATGTGGAGCTGCTACATTGTGGAATTATCCATCATGGATGAGGAGCCTTGTCTTCATGAGATATCAATGGAGATGATAGATCTGATTTAGTTGACATGGCCGCCTTGGACAGTATGTTTATCCCTCATTAAGTCCCAGTGGGCTTCGTTTACTTTGCATTGCTTTCATCTTATCTAGAAATTACATGCTAACTCTCTAATTGAACAGTTTATAGAGACAGAGAAAGGGGAATTCCGCGGTACAATGAGTTCAGAAGGAATTTGCTGATGGTACCAATTAGCAAGTGGGAAGATTTAACTGATGATGAAGAAGTAATTGAGGCTCTACATGAAGTATATGGTGACATGTTGAGAAGCTAGACTTCCAAGTTGGTCTACATGGCGTGAGAAGAAAATTAAAGGCTTCGGCATTAGTGAGACTGCCTTCTTCATATTTCTGCTCATTGCTTCAAGGTATGTCAATATGCTGACAATGTACACAACTTAAACTTTATGCAAAATAAGAATTGGTCATCACGCTAACTCGCGTGACTATGTTTTTTCTCCCTCAGGAGTTGTGAAGCTGATCGATTCTTCACAACTGATTTCACCAAGGAACCTACACAGAGAAAGGCTTCGAATGGGTAAACAAGACAGAGACATTAAAGGATGTTATCGATCGACACTTCCCTGAGATGACAGAGAAATACATGAGATGCACAAGTGCATTTCTCTGTGTGGAATTCGATCCAGATCCTAGACGCTACTTACCTCTCTATCTGAGACTCCGCAACCTAATACTACTACATTTGGTTGAATGTGAACGTTGTAACCTCTGTATGAGATGAATATGTAATATATAAAGTAGCCTCCGATGAATGAACCACCGGGAGCTTCGTATGAGAGTTGGTTTAACTGCCCCTAACTATGGCTAACTGGAGACTGTAACACAGAGATTTGTAGCCTACTTTGTGTCAAGGAATAATGGACAAGTTTTTTTCAAAACTATTTGCTGTCTAATGACTGTAGGAAAATAAATGGTTTCCTCATCCAGTTGAATCCTGAACATTAATTTGTACAAAGAGAGCTTAACCTGTAAAAGTGCTTGCATTTGGTGATTACATCAAATCATACTAATTATTATGATTAAATTATAAATTAAAATAAAAATATTTATTAATTAAATATGATTTAATGATAAAAGTTGTACGAAAACATGTGTCATATATTTATTGAATTGATGTAAACATCAAGTGACTGGTAAATTTTAAATCTGAATTTTCCACAATTGGCAGCTTTCACTAAAATTTTGATAAGGGAAAAATAGAAATTAGCAGTTTATGCACGCGCTAACTGGGAGCGTGATGCTTTGAATCAGCAATAAACACATAGGTTCGCGCGGAAATTTTTACTAGGACTCCCAAAATTTCAAATTAATCTACGCGGTAAAAAGGTTAAAATAGCCGAAGTTCCAAGTTACAATAATTGGTAACAAATGGGGAAAACAAGCGAATACAAATATGCCACGTGTTCATGACTTCGATTTTATGCATGTGTTGTTTTTATTGATTGGTATCCCTTCCGTCACCGCACCCGTTAACTTGACTCATTTTGAGCTAGGGATATTACATAGCTCATTCTTCTACACTTGCTTTTCTTCCCGCCATTTTCTCATTTCCCAGTCGCCATTTTTCATCTACAGATCCAAAAACCAGAAGCTTAAGGAAAGAAAGGTAGGAGGAAATACCCAGAAACTTCAAGAGGAATCAAAGAGAACAAGAAATGGGTATCAAAGATCTCCTCCGGTTCATGAAGCCCTATGTTGAACCAGCCCACATAAAAAAATACGCCGGCAAAAGGGTAACCACCCATTTCATTTACATTCAATTCAATATGCTAATTCATCATATAGTGGGTTTTAATAAGAACCCCATTTTGTTGGGTATAGGTGGGAATCGATGCTTATTCTTGGCTTCACAAAGGAGGTAATTAATTTGGTTTGACATCTATTAATCAAGATTCAATTTTTGTAATCTATTTTTTGGTTTTAAATGGATAGAATCAATAAAAGCTGTAATTTTCAGCATATTCATGTAGTATGGAGCTTTGTCTTAATTCGGACGGTGACAAGAAACTGCAGTATTTGAACTATTTCATGCATCGAATCAATATGCTTCGACATTATAAGATCACTCCCGTGGTTGTTTTTGACGGTGGAAACTACACCCTGCAAGGGTGCCACTGAAGACGAGAGGCACAAGTATGTGTTCCAAATTTTAATTCTTTTTAAATTTTACTGCCCAATTTCTCTTTATACTAGTTCTCTGGATAGTAAATCTTTTATTTCAATAGGAGAAGGAAACTAACAGAGATCAGGCAATGTTGAAGCTAAAGGAAGGGAAATGCTGCTTTGGCGCCATTGAGCTCTTCCAGGTATTCTTATTCTCTTATAGTCATGGTATATGCCGTTTCTTTATTAATCCCTCGTATAACCACTAATGGCTAAAGGTTTGTGGTTTTATAGAATAGTTAACTATGGGCCATTGGTTTACCTTTTAGATTTTTAATGCACTATCTAGTCATGCACCAAACTGATGTTTTTTTCCCCATTTCTAATGCTTCATATGCAGAGGGCAGTGACTGTCACTCCTTCAATGGCTCATCAACTTATACAGGTACTTGAAAATCATCTCTTGAATTCAGTTTTAAACAGTAGACTAACTTGTCTACTTTCAGTCACAAAAGACTTTTGATCAAGAAGTTTACTTTTTCTTTGTTCTTTGTGTTTGACATTCTTACAACTTCCCGACTTTTTCCAGTAGTTTGGCATGACTTCAACTTTATATATATGCCAATTCAAGATTTTAAATAATCCAGCTTTAATGAAGATCTTCTACATGTGCAGATTCTGAAGTCAGAGAATATAGAATTCGTTGTGGCACCATATGAAGCTGATGCACAATTAGCTTTCTTGTCTAACCTTGAAGAAGAAAAGAATGGAATTGTAAGGTAATTTCTGAGGATAGTGACTTACTGGCATATGGCTGTCCCGCTGTAAGAAATTCTCAAATACTTTGATATGGCATGATGGAGGTTACTGCTCTCCTAACAGCTTAATTCCTTTATTTAGAATCTAGTCAACTCATATTGATTATATGCTTGTCAACAGGTTTCTTTAAGATGGATGCCCATGGCAATGGGCAAGAAGGGTACTAGACCATGTTTTTAGTTGTGTTACTCGTTCCTTCCTTCAGACATTTCAACATAGATTTATTTATGTTACTTCCTAAATTCTAGCTTTAACTCATTTGCATTGAGAACCAAAATTAAAACATTTAGAAGTTGCTATACTCTACTATCATCTATCATGTTGTCCAAAGCACTTTGTGACTGATAATGGCGATGAGCGATGGCTATGTTCTTGTAGTCAATGGAAGCAAATTAGATGCTGAAAGTGAAATGCTTTCTGAAAAACATTTGATTGTCTTTTCCTTGTAACTTTTTATGATATTTGTGTTATTCACTTATTTGCAGGCATGTGTGTCTTAGCTGGGTGTGATTTTCTTCCGTCAGTACCTGGTATAGGAATTGCAAAAGCGTATAATCTAGTCTCCAAATATCGCAACTTAGATCGAAAAGGCTGGTTCTCTATTTGTTCAAAGCAGAGAAGTTTATCTTGCATCTGTAATTGGTGACAATTGCTATTAATAGAAATTTCCTGTGCCTGACGCATTATTACTATTTCCAACAAAAATTTCTCTACACCTGGACTTTACCATTAATATGAAACATGAAAGACTAAAATGGCATCATAATCTTGTTTGGCATTGCTTACATCAGCTCTCACCTGTCTGATACCTGATCTTTTACCTGATACTAGATATACGGATACCAATTGAAGATATAAATCATTTTCTGTTGTAGGATTTCAAACTTTTGAGGTAAGCCGAGTAAGGGAAAGGCTCCTATGGAGTAGCCGACTTTTCGTACTCCAAAAATCAAGGTAGGTTATGATTTAAAGGAAATAGACCCTATTTAACTAATGTAAGTTTTGTGCTTGAATCTATATGTAATTGGTCTACGTACATTACTGCTATGAAGCTTTACCGTTGAATGAATTAGAAGTAATGTGATATGATGTGATCTCGTGCATTGTTATGAAATTGTGTTAAATTGTTAGGTGAAGTTTCTTTTTCAAGTGTAATTAGATATTTGATGGTTTGTACTATGAAAGTTAGGAAGTAGATTTGTTACTTCGTGAGTGTTTAAAGAATTCATGCTATATATTTAGTTGAATGAGAATGCTGCCAAGGACAGTAATAATATCCTAAGATGAGGCCCATGCGCGTAGGAGTATCCGTATGGAAGTTATATCGCTGAGTGGCTCGTGGTTCGAGGGGAGCATTTGGACGAGCATATAAGTGGGACAGTTCACATCTAAAGATACAAGACATGGATTTCTAGAGTTCTTTACTTGTCATGCTTGGAAGGCGTAAATAAGATCCTCTAGCATGTATGTACTACTACTGATTTAATTATGTTTATCGTGATATGTACGGAGGTGTGTGCCCAACATGTGACCATTTGTTTTATTTTAAGGGTGTGTTTGTAACCACAGCAAAGGATTGGAAATGAAAAGATGGCATTTAAGTGGTTGGAGTTAAGCTGGTGAGTTGGGTTGGTGATCCTGTACTGTAATCAACGGCGCGGAAAAGATCCTAAGTGTGATACAAGATGATGACTAAAGATGCCGAGTTAATCTTTGTTATGAAATGTTTTTAAGAATGTGGGTTTTACGCTGAATCGAGACCTAGAACTAGGTGAAATTTGGCTTTACTTTTGAAAGTGTCCTTAAGGGAAGGATTTGAACTTCTAAGACCCGTTATTCGAAGAGTAAATAATTAAATTACTATATATCGTTGTTGTAGATTTTGAACTCGAGGCATTGAGAAAGAGTAAGGCTCCCGTGGAGAAGCCGATTGCCTCCACACCCAAAATCAACGTATTATGGGTTAGAGGGATTAGACTCTATATAATAGCATGTATGTATCATGGTAATGATGATATGCGATCTGCTTTGGACATTACTTGTTATGAGAATTTCCTATTGAATCAACTATTGAAAGAATGTGGATACGACAGGTATTTGAACTATTATTAAACCGTGTTAAGATGTTAAGTAAAGATATTTTACATTCTTATCGAGATGATTGTTGGTTTGTAATTATACATGTGAACGAGTAGATTGTAATCTCGCTTCGTTAAATAATGCACCTTGTTATATTTTAGTTGATGAGAATGGTTAATGATAATTATAACATCCTAAGACGAGAGGCAGGCTCGTGATCGAGGGATCATTCTAAGGAGTGGCCATTGGTTGAGTGGGACTCGTGTTCGAGAGCAGCACCAACGAGCATACAAGGGAGAATGGGTATCATCACGTTGCTACAAGACATGAATTTCTGTAGTCCCCTACAGTCATGACCTAAGTGCGTAATAAGACCTTTAGCATGTGTACATTAACTTTGATGCATGGAGTATTTATGGTGATATAACGAAGGCGTGTGCCCGACATGTCACTCGCTGTTCTATTTATGATGTGTAACTTGTGAAAGTTTTGAAATGAGTATGAGCTAAGTGGCTGAGTGTAATTGAAGCGATCCTATAATCAGAAATGAACCGAGAAAAGTGGAAAAAGATCCTAAGTGTGATATCACAGGATGAGCTCAAAGATTTTGAGTTGATCTTTTTTGTGATGAAATGCTTTAAACCGCATGTTGAGATGAGTTTTTCTTATTATTTGATGTCAAAACTTTTGTTATATATGAATAAGATATGAGGGTGTGAACCGTTGAAAACTCGGTGGAGCCGAAGAAGCCGGGTTAAGCTCTAGCTACCGTCACGCATAAATTGAAGGAACTTACTCGCATAGGTGAGACCGCCGTAGCACCAAGAGATCGCCATGTGAGGCCCAATTTAGTGAGCAGTGACTATTGTCACTCGCAGTCAACGACTTGAAATGTCGACTCGGCACTTATGTATAATGTCTGGGACTCGGTTTCATATTATTGTTGCCTTACTTATATGTTATTATGTAAGGTCACGATGGTGTTTCACAACATAGTATTTGTATTGACCCTACTTGTAATTTCTTTTCGAGCAATGCATGATCTAGAAGCTCTTCCTTCTCCCTCACCTATAATAGTAGCTAGCTCGAAAGGTGAGCGAGCTTGATAGCAAGCGGTCCCACTCATTCGATAAAGATGTCTCTCCTTCAGACTCTTCAGCATTTCTTTTTATTTAGTTTAAATATTCCTAGAATGTAGTTAGACGCTGAAGTGCAATGACTTTGGATCTTGGGAAGATTTTGTTGTTTACTATTTTTGGATTTAGTTGGTTAATACAATTTTCGGATATTACAATTCATTTTATTTTATTACATTATTATTTCTTCTTGTAAAGTTGATGACTCGGTAGTTGTTGGGAAATTGCTGGTTCGCCACCGAGGATTAGAGGGGGTGTCAATCATGGATACTATTCGTGACACTTTATAAACTTCTTTAGAGGAAAAATCATGGTATGTAAAATTGACACTTTCCATAGAAGACACATGGAATTGACGGGGTAATCAAGAATGATTAATACAAACATACAGGCTTATATACTAAAAAAACCATTCATCATTGACATAAAGTTCTTGGCTTACTCTAACAATCTAAGAAGAATTTATATGTAAATTTCATAAAGCATAGTGTGGGGAATGAAACAAGATATTTTCGCGCATGAGATAGCCTTACATACTTTTAAATGCTACAAATACCAAAGAAGAATCTAATCTTGAAAGGAGAAAGACCACAAGAACCTTCTTGAACCTTGAAGACGAGTTCTCTCTCGTGAAAACCTTAGGTTCTCGCGCGTAGATTCTTGCTTAGGATACATAATCTATTGTTCTAATCTCTTAAATATCATGAGAATGTGATTATCTTGACGTGGAAGGAAGTATATTCTCTTTGATAGACGGGGGTTGTTAAGTAAAAATCAAGTCTTGAACCCTAGAAGTGAGTTCTTGATCTAGAGATAGGAAGATGATTTTAATATTAGAATCATGAAGATATTCATGGATATATATTATAAGATCATGGAGGATACTTACCTAGACTTAGGAGGGTTAAAGATATTTTTGGAAACTAATAGGGTTGATCTAGAGTGCAGAAAAATAACAAAATGAAACGCTCGGGCGTGCATTTTAAAACCTTGAAATTCCCAAAGTACTACCCAAAGAATGGATCGTGGATTTCGCCTATAGACCGTAGGCTTGTACATTTAATTTAGGTGAAAATTCAAAGCCTTAGGTTATATTTTTACGGGTCAAACCATGGATTGTATTCCTATTTCACAAACTGTAATTCCATCCATAGAAATCTAATAGTGCTTTACTAAAATGTCCATAACTTTTTACTCGATTCATATTAATAAACTAGGTTAGTAGTATTGGAAACAAGACTAAAAAATCTTTAATTTGGTAGGTCATGGGAACAAAATTCTTCATAATATCAGGAAATAATCATTTGAAATTGACCCTTATAATAACTTATATGAAAACTCAATCTAGAATGCTCCCAACTCAACTTTCAGGCGAGGTTCCTTATGAATTTAATTCATATCCAATGTACTTTCCACATTTAAGAATTGATATTAAAACCTATTTTCAATAAAGATTCATCGATTTCAAGTCTATCTACATACCTAAAATGATTTCAAACTTAGCCCAAAAGTCCAAAGCGCACTCTCCCAACCGTCAATCATCTTTGAAAACTTCTGGCCAAATAATTGACTAACTAACTGCCATTAATTCAATTGATGGTCCATCCTATCAACTATCTTAAATAATCAGAGACTTAATAAGTTTTGATCTCCAACTGACAGACCGTTAATTCACTTAACGGTCTGTCATATCGACCATCTTAAATAACCATAGACTTAACAAGTTTTGATCTCCAATAGATGGTGAAATTGATGGCCCGTACTCCCAATGTATGGTCTGTACATTACCTCCTCAATATTATTGTAGTGATTTCTCAAAACACTTTGCTTTCATATTTTCCACTTCTGATCACTTCTTTTCTTGGAATAAGGGAATTCACTTTCCATGATCACCTTTCCAAAAACTTAATGGTCATGGACTAAAGTCGGAAACTTCCTCTGAGAATACAGGGTATTACAATATCTTCCCTTGGTATTATTCATTATTTAACGATGACTGAGGATATTAGTAGTCTTTGAAATCCTATAGAAATTTTTCCAGATTTCTTTTTTTGTAATTGACACCATCCCCAAGTTCAAATCACGCAACAGCCAACTAGAAATAATATCATAAGCCTCACAGGATATCAAAAGAGCCTAGGCATGAAGGAATATATAAGAAACATAAACATAGTCCTTGTTTGACTAATGAAGCATGGGAAGAATGGAATTTTCTCAAAACTTACTTTTCTCTTTGTTCATTATCATAACCATCTTTCTTGCTAGGAATTTCCTAACTTTTTAAAGAAAAGGAATCATATGCACCAGTGGTATGAGACATGTAGATTTTAGTATGGACATAACATAGCATGAGTCACTTAGACGTGAAGGACATAACATGAGACATTATTTTATAAGGCCTAGCCTGATTCTATTTAAACATAAAGGCATAACATAATGTAGAGTTTGAACCTTCATAGATCGTAAGCATAGACATGAGACTTGGATTCATAAAATTCATAAAGTGGGATCACTACCATTACCTTCCATATATTCTTCTCGGTTAAGGAATAAGTGAGGATATTTGACCTTCATATTATTTTCGGCTTCCTATGTAGCCTCTTAAACATTATGATTTCTCCATAGTACTTTTACATATGCTACTTCTTTGATTTTTAATTTGGAAACGTGGCGATCAAGAATTGACACAGGGACCTCTTCATAGGTTAGGCTCTCTCTGACACCTATATTCTCAATTAAAACCATAAGGGATGGATCTCCTATACATTTCTTAAACATAGATACATGAAATATTGGATGTACTGACGCCAACTCTGTAGACGATTCTAACTCATACACTACCAGCCTGATTCTCTATAAAATCTTATATGACCCAATTTATCTAGGACTAAGCTTCCCTTTTCAAATCTCATGACGCCTTTCCCAAGAGAAACCTTTAAGAATACCCAATCATTAACATTAAATTCCAGGTCTCTTTGTTGTATATCCAAATAGAATTTGTGATGACTTTGGGCAGTTTGTAACTGTTCCTGAATCAGTTTGACCTTCTCTATAGTCTGTTGAACTAAGTCTGGTTCTAACAGTTCTACTTCACCTACTTCAAATCAATCAATAGGTGATTTGCATCTTCATCCATACATAGACTCATAAGGAACCATCTTGATACTGGCATGATAACTATTATTATACGCAAATTCAACCAATGGTAGGTGATCATCCCAAGTTTCTTTGCAATCCATAGCACATGCTCTCAACATATCTTTAGCATCTGAATGGTGTGCTCGGCCTGTCCATTTGTCTGCAGTGAAAGGCTAAGGTTCACACGTATACCCAACTCTTTCTAGAAAGGCTTCTAAAAGTGGGTCATGAACTGAGCATCTCTATCAGAGATAATAGAAACCGAGGTCCCATGCAGTCTAACAATCTTCTGAATGTATAAATTAGCATAATCTTCTGCGAAGTCTATTATCTTAATAGGAAAAAAATGCACTGACTTAGTAAGTCAGTCCATAATCACCCAAATCGAGTCATGTTTTTGAAAGGAGCAAGGTAAACAGTTAGAAGTCCATGTTGATCATCTCCCATTTTCATTCGGAAAGTTCAATATTTTGTGCTAGGCCAGCCTTTGGTGCTCTGCTTTAACCTTTTGGCAATCTGGACACGTAGCCACATGGTCTGCTATGTTCTTTTTCATATATTCCACCAATAGATCTTCTTTAGATCATGGTACATCTTAGTAGAACCTAGATAGATAGAATACCTAGAGCTGTATGCTTCAGCCATGACTCTTTCACGAGATTGTCCACCTATGGGACATATAATATACCTTGGTACCTTAAAGTACCATCTCCCCTAGCTCAAAAGCCATATTCTTTTTCTTGTGAAGTCCTTCTTTCAATTTGAGCAAGATTTGGTCTTCACATTGCTTCTCCTTTGCTTCCACTACTAGGGTCGATTCTGCCTTATTCTGAATAACCATATTGCCATCCTTAGAGTCTAGCAAGCATACCCCTAGGTTAGCCAAAATCTATGAACTTTTCTGGCTAATTCATTCTTATCTTCTTTAACATGATCCAGACTTCCTATGGGCAGTCGACTAAGAGCATCGACTACTATATTATCCTTTCCAAGATGATAGAGGATCTCAACGTCATAGTCCTTAAGAAATTTAAGCCATTTTCACTATTTGAGGTTCAACTATTTCTATTTGAAAATGTATTGAAGTCTTTTGTGGTCTATGAAGATATTCA
Source organism: Datura stramonium (assembly GCA_018107945.1). Classification (NCBI taxonomy): domain Eukaryota; kingdom Viridiplantae; phylum Streptophyta; class Magnoliopsida; order Solanales; family Solanaceae; genus Datura; species Datura stramonium. The sequence goes on along the minus strand of JACEIK010000019.1, from coordinate 11,223 downwards.
CATGAACTTTATACAAATAGTGATGCCACATCTTAAGTGCAAACACTAGAACAACCAATTCCAAATCATGCGTTGGATAACTCTTCTCATGGATCCTCAACTGCCTAGAAGCATAGGCTACAACCTTTCCGTGTTGCATCAAAATACAACTAAGACAAGTTCCTGAAGCATTATAATAAACCATGAACCCATCAATTCCCTCTAGTAAAGTTAGAACTGGAGCGGTAGTTAATTTGGTCTTTAATTCTTGGAAACTCTTCTCGCATGTATCTGACCGTTAAAACTTTATCTTTTTGTTTGTTAATTTAGTCAATGGGGCAGATATGGATGAGAAATCCTCTACAAACTGCCTATAATAGCCTGCTAAACCTAACAAGCTCTTGATCTTTAGGAGTAGTAGGTCTGGGCTAATTCTTTACCGCTCCTATCTTCTGGGAATCGACCCTGACACCTCAGCGGATACCACGTGGCCTAGGAATGCCACTGAGTTCAACTAAAACTCACACTTTGAAAACTTTAAATATAATTGATGATATCAAAGAGACTGTAGTGCGAGCCTGAGGTGGTCTGCATGTTCAGCCTCGTTCCATGAGTACATTAATATGTCATCAATAAAGACAATTACAAATAGGTCAAAATAGGATTTAAACATTATGTTAATGAGGTCCATAAAAGCAGCTGGGGAGTTTGTCAACCCAAAAGACATAAAAGGAGCTCAAAATATCCATATCAAGTTGTGAAAGTTGTTTTCAAAATATCTCCCTCTCTAACCTTCAATTGGCGATAACCTAATCCGAGGACAATATTAGAGAAACACTTGGGCATCCTGTAGTTGGTCAAACAAGTCATCTCTCCTCGAAAGTGGGTGTTTGTTTTTTATCATAACCTTATTCAACTGTCAATAGTCAATACACATACATAACGACCCATCATTCTTTTGGACAAATAAGACTAGTGCTCCCCATGGTGAGACACTGGGCTGAATGAACCCCTTGTCAAGTAGGTCCTTCAATTGTTCCTTCAATTCATTTAATTCTGCTGGTATCATTCTATATAGAGGAATAGATATTGGCTTGGTACCGAATCTAGAGTAATCCCAAAAAGTTCATCTAGAAATACTCTGTATATCCATTAACTATAGGCACAGACTAAAAAGATTATGCCTCAACATTGGTGTACCTCACATGAACCGTATGATACAAACATCTCTTGGAAATTAGCTTTCTAGCTCTGAGATAAGAAATGAACTTACCCTTTTGCATAACATTATTACCCTTTCATTCTAAGACCGACTCATTAGAAAATTAGAATGTAACCATTTTAGATCTACAATTAAGGGTAGCATAACAAGATGACAACCAATGCATCCCCATAATGACATTGAAGTGGACCATCTCTAATTCAATTAGACAGCTCATCGTGGCTCTATAACCTGCCATAATCGTACAACCTCTATAGACTCATTCGGCAATAACTGACTTGTCGACTGGAGTGAAGATAGAGAATAATTAACATTATCGTTCAGGTTCTAGTACAAACTTCTTAGCAACAAAAGGGGTCACATAAGACAATGTGGATCCAGGATCCATTAGTACATAAACATCTTTAGTAAAAACTTTTAATATACTTGTAACAACGTTTAGGGATGCCTCTAGGTCCTGTTGACCCGATAAAGCATACAGGAGATTTTGTGCTTTACCTCTATCATTACCTTGTCCTACTGGTGCTTGAGAATCACGTGGAGAAGTTGTCTGAGTGGTTGCTACATTCTGGGATGAAGCTGCATTGCCACCATTTCCCTATCTGGCTAACATATAATCTCTTTGTATATGGCCTTTAAGACCACACCTGTAACATAAATTCCTACCTATGCGACACTCCCATAGGTTACTCTTACCACATATATTATAGGGAAGTTGCTATGAATTACTCTATGCAACACTACCCTGTGATTAAATGTTTGGTGCTCTAGAGTTCTAGTTGGTCATTCTAACCTCGTCTATCATTCCTGTATCTGGGAGGTGGTGCACTCATGGTAGATGGTGACCTGTCTGATGATCTCCCATTAAAGAAATTCCTGCCAGTGTTCTGTTCATTATTTCCAGCTAACCTGATCCTCTTATTCTGTTTACTTGCTCGATCTGCTCTAATCCTCTTATTCAAGTCTTCCATGTGTTGGGAATAAGTCATTAATCTAAAAATATCTATCTCTTTATTCAACAAAGCCAAAGTACATTCACTAATCAAGTGCGTGTCCTCGATAATTTTTTTGCAGTGGTTTCTTGAAACACTTTTGATGTGCCATGAATTTACGACACTAGGACGCTTAAAACTCTGTGAATGTGCAAGACTTTAGGTATATTATGTGGATATGATGCGTTTTGACAGTTTTATAGGTAAAACAGGCTGTGGGAGTCAAAATTGAGAAAAAGGACAAAACAAAGAAAAATTGCCTCAGACGAGCTGTACTACGGACCGTTGGTCCCTACTACGGGACGTCCTAGTCAGCCGTTGCGTGCAATTTAGAGAAATTGTTTAGCAGAGTGCCTAGCAATGGTTGAAACCCATGGATCGTATGAGCTTACAACAGACCGTCCTAATTGGCTATGGGTTGAAAAAGACAGAATGTCAAAATGAAGTTTCATGCGATGGATGGTTCCTAAGGATCGTGTGAACTTACAATGGACCGTCCTGTCCGATCGTGGAAATAATCAGAGAAGAATGACTAGGAGAAGGCTGCATCCAACAGACAGACAGGATGGGTCGTACCTTCTAAAGACGGGTCGTTCTGAGCACTCGTACCTCTAGGATAAAAAAACCATGTTTAGGAGGCTAGGAAACAACAGATCAGACCAACGGCTCGTAGGATCTCACAATGAGACGTTGCTTGAGGATAGATGCTGAAAGAAGACAAGTCTGAGGGAAGCAACGACTGGAACAACGGACACTCTTACGACCCGTTGATGCTACCAACGGACCGTGGTACTTGCCAACACCAAAATCCTAGTTGATTTAGGAAAGGATTTGTTTCATGTCTATAAATATTTTATTTAGATTTATTTACAACTTTGAACGTTATTTTTGGGTGTTGTTGATTACCATCAAGGTTCAATAAACAAGGTTTATAATTTTGTTCTTGATTTTGAGGATTAAAACAACATTGGAGTATTGTTCTTTGATTTGGCTGACTTATTCAATCTCAGCGATTTCTTCTATAAATCATTGTAAGTTGCAATTATGATTTCTTCTCTAATTTATAATTGTGATTCTTCAAGTATGAGTAGGTAAAACCATAACTAGAGTTGTGGAAACCATGATGAATTAACACACATAGGTAAAAATACTTAGTGAATCTTGAACGAGGTTTATACATGTATTTTTTTCCTTCGTTTTAATTGTTTCTTAATGATTGAAAACGTTAAAATTAGTCTTCTTCTTACTCACCGGACAAGGGAGTAGTGAATGGAAAAAGGGAGTAACAACGGAGATTTGAGGCTATCAATCCTCATCTAATAGCTTGACCTTGTCTGAGAATAGCTAATCCGATATTAAGGGTAAGGGGTAATTAAGTATACTCCCGCATACGGATCAAGTTGCATGGTGATAGTCATCTAGATTGGGGACCAGCCATTTAGGTGAAGTTAACTTACCGATATTGCATGCTAAGCACCAGAATAGATCACTAGTATGAAAAATCTTGTGGTTATGAAGTCATGGGGAACACAATCCTAGCCAATTCACTTATTGAATACAATCGAATTTAATCAAGGATCCTTATTGTTCTCTACTACTTTTCATTATTTTGTGTTTCAAATCTTCCCCCTAGGAAATAAGTAAGACAATAGTATTAGCTAAACGTATTAATTAAAGTTCTCATTATATTCCTCGTGAGATCGACCCCAACCCTCGTTGGGTTCTATATTTGACATCGACCGCTTTATATCTCATTAAGAGGTGTAGTTTGGGAAATATCAAATTTTGGTGCCGTTGCCAGGGAATACGACTTAGGCTATTATTAATTGTGTTTTCTTTATTGTTGATTCTTATTTACTTTATATTTTTTTCTTTGTTATTTTTGTTCTTAACAGGTCTCAAGTTCATGCATGCCCAGTACTAGGAGCTGAGAAAAATCCCTGATTCCAATTGATCACGAACTTGAACAAACACTGCGGAATCTAAGGAAAATGGCCAATGTACATGGGTAAGAGACAGTGGAAGAAGCAACAGCCAGAATGTTGGCTCAGGAACAAGCTCGAGTACGAGATAGAGAGGCAGCGAGGCTCGCTGAAGAGCAACACCAAGCTGCTGAAGCTGGAGCTAGAAGGAACAGAGGTCCATACCAGAAGAGGCATCGGTACTTTGATGAAGATGATGATACTGATATTGATGAGGTCGTGCCACTGGAGCTATTTTCCCTCCCCCTTTTCCTATTGGGGAAAAGTTTGACATTACCGGCGTAATAATCCAACTGTTCAACATGAAAGGGATATTTGCGGGTCATGCGACTGATGATGCACATACTCATTTGACAAATTTTGTGGGTATTTGCAAAGCATACAAACAACCAGGAGTGAGTCAGGATGCAATCAGGCTGAGGTTATTTCCCTTTTCACTAGAGAGTGAGGCAACGTTGTGGTTGGCTGAATTTCCAAATGATTCTATCACTACTTGGGGGGAGCTTAAAAGAGCATTTCTCGAAAGATTCTTCTCACCTTCCAGAGCATTGCAGCTGAAAGATGAAATCTACAACTTTAGGCAATTGAATTCTGAAGCACTTCATGAGACGTGGCTGCGGTTCAACAAGAAGCTAAAAAAGGTGCCCAACCATAGAATCTCAGATGATACATTATTAGAGATATTCTATAGGTATCTGAATGCTGACACCAAGGCGGTGGATGATATTGTTTCAGGCCGAACATTCATGAGTCATACTTATGCTGAAGCTACGAAGGTCCTTGATAGGATAACCAAAACCAACCGCGCATGGCATACAAGAGAGTCGGAAGCTCTGACTGGTATTTATGTGGTAGGTATGTCTACGGAGTAGAGAATAAAACATAAAGAGCGAGACCAGGATATTACTGAGATTAAAACCACAATGGGGCTGCTTGCTAAGCATTTTATGGGAGCGGGGGCTGAAAAGGTGAATGCAGTAGGTTCTCAGGGCAAGGCCCCGAGAAATGATGGAGGCGAATCAGAATCTAAAGAGGAAGCAAATTATCTGAATGATCAAGGGGCGGGTTTCCGGACCAACACACAAGGGTCTAACCAAGACGCATGGTGTCAAGGTCAGGGGAACCAAGGTTGGAACTACTACAGAGATAACAACTACAACCGGGGCCAATATAGGGATAGGAGTAGAGGTAGAGATATTGGTGACTAGAAAAAGCGAGAGGAGTACAAAAATGGCAGAAGCGGCCTATTTGTTCCTCCAAGGAACCGTGAGCCAGATTCTAGAGGTTCAAGGGTGGAAGACATGTTGTTTAAAGTACTCAAGTAGATGGAGGCGACAGATGACCATTTTAAGAAACTCCGCGCTGATATTTCTGGTATGAACCAAAAGGTGGAATCACATGTCGTTGCCATTAAGCTGATTGAGCAGCAGCTTGGTCAGATGTCTGTTGCTATGAACCAGAGGCAAGGGCACTCCCAAGAATACAACTCAAAATTCGAAAATTGACAGTCATTGCATGACGGTCACTACTAGGAGTGGGAAGACGACAGTTGATCCTCCGAGGCCGGTTGTGATTAATGAGATAGTTGAGCCCGTGCTGATTGATGATGATAAGGTGGCGGATTTCGAGGAGAAGATTTTGATTGATGATTCTGTGGATATGATAACTCCTAGTAATGCAGAGGAGCATGGTTCTAGCAAAGGGAAGGAGAAGGAGGTACCTCAAAAGATCACGCCTAATCCTAGACCTCCTCCTCCTTTCCCGCAAAGGCTGAAGAAGAAGATCAAAGATGGGAAGTATCACAAATTTATCTCGATGTTGAAACAATTATCTGTGCACATCCCATTAGTCGAGGCACTTGAGAAAATGACCGGCTATGCTAAATTCATGAAGGACCTTGCCACTAGAAAGAGGACCGTGAGCTTTGAACTTGCTGATAATTTACACCACTGTAGTGAAATAGCATCTTGGTCTCTTGTGCAGAAAAAGAAAGACCCTAGAGATTTCACGATACCGTGCACTATTGGAGCCTTTAACTTTGCTAAGGCACTATGTGATCTGGGTGCTAGTATAAACTAGATACAATTAGCAGTGTTCAGACAGTTGGGCTTAGGAGCCCCCAAATCGACTACAATGCGTCTTTTATGGCAGATCACACGGTGAAAAATTCGGTGGGGATTCTCTATGATGTGCTAGTGAATGTAGAGTCCTTTATATTTTTGGCCGACTTTGTAATTTTGGACTGTGAGGTTGATTTCGAGGTCCACATTATCTTGGGGCGACCATTCCTCACCACCGGACGTGCTCTTGTAGACATGAAAATTGGACAACTGAAATTTCGGTTGAACAATGAAAAGGTGACATTTAATGTGTGCCGATCCATGAAGCAACCAAATGACATGTGGGTGGTCTTCGTGATTGATGTTGTGGAAGATGAGCTTCCAGCCATTCCTATTGATGAGTTAGTAACTGTTGAGGATTTAGCAGCAGTTTTGATGAATGTTGATGCTGAGGTGATCTATGGGGGTGATGAGATTGTTAGTGCACTTGCTGGTATGGGGTCATACACTTATGTTCCAAAGGAGAATGATCTTGATCTGAAGAATCATGTGACCCCACCATCCAAGCCATCTTGGAGCTTGAAACACTCTCATATCACTTACGGTATGTATTTATAGGGATCGGAAACACTTTACCAGTCATAGTTGCAGCTGACTTGGAGGAATGGCAAGTGAAGGCTTTGGTCTCCATTCTGAAGAGGTATGAAAAAGCCATTATGTGGACCATTGCAGATATTATTAGGATCCCATCTGGTATTTGCACACATAAGATCCAGCTTGAGCCAAACTATATTCCGGGTATTGAGCATCAGTGTAGGTTAAATCCGCCTATACAAGAGGTGGTCAAGAAGAAAATCATCAAGTGGCTGGATGCGGGTGTGGTTTACCATATTTCTTACAACAAATGGGTGAGCCTAGTTTAGAGCATGCCAAAAAAGGGAGGAATCACCATGGTCAAATGCTAACAATGAGCTTATTCCACTCAAACCAGTCACAAGTTGGAGAGTATGCATGGATTATAGGAAGTTAAACCATTGAACGCAGAAAGATCACTTTCCTATGCTATTCATGGACCAGATGCTAGATCGACTTGCAGGCAGAGGATGGTATTTCTTTCTTTATGGTTATTCAGGGTATAATCAGATCTCTATATCCCCCGAAAACCAAGAGAAAACCACGTTCACCTGTCCCTGTGGCATATTTACTTTCAAGAGAATGCATTTTGGGTTATGTAATGCGTCCACCACTTTTCAATGCTGCATGATGTCCATATTTTCTAACATGGTGGAGGACACTATCGAAGTCTTTATGGATGAATTTTTGGTGGTGAGTGATTTATTTGATGATTGTTTGGCTCATTTAAGCAAGGTGTTGCAGCAATGCGAAGAGATCAACTTGGTGCTTAATTGAGAAAAGTGCTATTTCATGGTCAAAGAAGGTTAGTGCTCGGCCACAAGATTTCTGGTAAAGGCATTGAGGTGGACAGAGCGAAGATCGATGTAATTGCTAGTCCACCTCCTATTTCTTGAAGGGTATTCGAAGCTTTTTGGGGCATGCAGGATTTTATAGGAGATTCATCAAGGATTTCTCAAAGATTGCACATCCCTTGTGTAAGTTACTTGAGAAAGAGGTGAAGTTTTTGTTTGATGATGCGTGTCTGAAGGCTTTTGAATGTCTAAAGGAGAAATTGGCCACTGCCCCGTCATAGTGGCACCTTACTGGTCCTTATCGTTTGAGATTATGTGTGATGTTAGCAGAGTGGCCTTGGGAGCTGTTTTGGTCCAAAGGCGTGAAAAGATTTTCCACCCAATTTATTATGCTAGCAAGGCTCTTAATGAAGCTCAGAAAAATTACATCGTGATGGAACAAGAGTTGTTGGCTGTGGTATTTGCATTCGAGAAGTTTAGGGCTTACTTGCTTGGAACTAAGGTGATAGTTCATACAGACCATGCAGCTCTGAGATATTTAATGGAAAAAAAGGATTCCAAACCGCGGTTGATTCGATGGGTTCTGTTGCTGCAAGAGTTCGAGTTTGAGGTTAAGGACCGGAAAGGGACGGAAAATCAGGTGGTGAACCACTTATTGAGATTAGAGGAAGATGCAACACTTCGAGATGATCTTGACATAGATGACACATTCCATGACGAGCAGGTTTTGGCTGCTTCCTAGGATCTCATCCTATTATATGCAGACTTCTCTAGTTATCTGGTGAGTGAGGTGGTACCGGAAGATTTATTGTTTCACCAGCGGAAGAAATTCATGTCTGATGTGCTGAAGTTTTTCTGGGATGAGCCTTACTTATTCCGAATATGTGTTGACGGGATGATTCGAAGATGCATGCCTGAGGTAGAGATGTTGAGCATAGTGGAGGCTTGCCACTCATCCCCTGTTGGAGGCCGCCACAACGGGATTTGCACAACCCATAAAATTCTGCAATGTGGGTACTATTGGCCAACCATTCATCAAGATGCACATGATTTTGAAAAGGCATGTGATGAATGCCAAAGGCAAGGAGGCATATCTAGGAGGCATGAGCTCCCTCTTACTCCCATCCTTATCATTGAGTTATTTGACGTTTGGGGCATTGACTTCATGGGCCCATTTGTGAGATCAAATGGGATGAAGTACATACTTGTAGTTGTGTACTATGTCTCGAAGTGGGTGGAGGCAATTGTGCTTCCAAACAATGAAGATAAGAGTTCCATAGTGTTCTTGAAGTGGAATATTTTTGCCAGATTTGGGACTCCCAAAGCCATCATTAGTGATGGGGGTTCGCACTTCTGTAATTAGTTGTTTCAGACTTTGCTTGAGAAATATGGAGTGAAACACAGGGTGGAAACACCTTATCATCCACAATCGAGTGGGCAGTTGAGGTCTCTAACCGGGAGAAAAAGACCATCTTGACGAAGACTGTGAATACTAATCAGACAGATTGGTCTAGAAAGCTAGGTGATGCATTATGGGCTTATCGGACCGCATTCAAGACCCCTATAGGTATGTCTCTATATCATCTTGTGTATGGGAAAGCATGTCATCTTCTGGTCGAACTTGAGCACAAAACAATGTGGGTGCTCAAGAAGCTGAATCTGAATTGGAGTGATGCTGCGAACTTGAGACTTGATCAGTTAAATGAGCTAGATGAATTTTGTTTGAAAGCCTATGAAAGTTCATAAATTTACAAACTGAGGATGAAAATTCAACATGACCGGAAAATTGAGCAGAGAGAGTTTAACCCTGTTGATATAGTGTTGCTATTCAATTCTAGTCTTCACTTGTTTCCTGGCAAGTTGAATTCCAAATGGTTGGGACCATTTCGAGTGGTTCAACTATTCTCCTACGGGGCAATTGAATTGGAAAACCATGAAGGCAAACAGTGCAAGGTGAATAACCAACGAGTGTCATATTTGGGAAAGAGCGAAGAAATTAAACTGGTGGACCTTTAGGCTTTGGGTGAAGTTTGAGTAACCTGGGGGGCTTGCGTCGTGCCGCGACGTTAAATCAGGCGCTGCATGAGAGGAAACCCATGGAGGTATCTTGGTGAATTTTGAGTAATCAAGATACCCGTGTCGTGCCATGACGTTAAATTAGGCGCTTCTTGGGAGGCAACCCAAGTTGAAATTGTACTGTAAATAGAGTGATTACAGGTGTTGAAGTGTGCAGGTCTAAGGAAAGAGAAAACCCGGATGATTCAGCTCAGGTCTGAAACCACGAGTCTCAGAACGAGTCGTTATAAGATGGCACAACCCGTGGTTTTCAATCATTGTTACTATCCCAAGTGCCCTTTCTCATAGTCGCACCAACGGGCACTCAGAACGGACTGTTCTTAGCTCAAATAGGTCATGGTATCGGCCGTTCTAACAACTTCATGCAGGCCTGAAATCCATGGAAAGAACCTACAAGTGCACAGTATAGGTCTTTGTGAATATAAAAGGCCCGTCCTATGTGCCCGTAGGTTCCATTGGTAAGTTTATAAAACCCTAAATAACGGGAAGAAGGTACGGGTCATTGTTACTTTACACGATCCGTTGGATGAGTCATGGCAAAAATTAAAAATTCCTAGCTTGACCCGACTCGCTGAGACCTACCTTATTTAAAACCCCACACACCTAACTTCACACACTTAAACGTTCAAAAACAAAGCAAAAACATAACTCCCTCCCGAAAACAACAGAAACCCAGACTTTTTTTGAAGAAATCTGCCCCCACAATCAACGAATCCCCTATTTCTGACAAGTTTGCATTCGTCCGTCCCTGCCAAGGTGAGTTTAGAATTTTTCCTTATGTTTTATTTTGTGAATATATGTGTTGTTCATCATTTCAAATCGAGGATACCTGTCGGCTAGGAGGGATTATGGCCAAATTTTTTAAAATTGAAACCTAAATCAAACCTGAATACATCGCCTAACTAATATGTGCAGTATGAAAGTGTGATGGGAGTGCATGATGCTTGGGTAATTGGTAAAATTGTGACATGGAACACATATGGGTGAGGGCAGGCTGCACGATCCAATAAATGACCCATTGTAACTTACAACGGCTCGTTGGTCAGGTCATTGGGACTGCTTAGAGATCCCAGACACCAATCGCACAATGACTAATTCAACGAGCCATTAGTTCCCCTAACGGATCGTTGAAACTAGTCGTTGTGAGAAGTTCCGCACCAAAGCCCTGTACTCCCTTAGCACGGACCAGTCAGATGGACCATTCTATCTTACAATGGACCGTTATATTTGCTCATGGGAAGAAACAGAATGAGTCACTTTCAGTAATTTGATTCAACGACCGCAGCAACGGGTCATCGTTTCCTACAACGACCCGTACTGAAGGTCGTCTATTTAACAAAACATCAATATAGCTTGTCTTGTTTTTGTGAATCTAACAATGTGTCTCCTGATCGCGGGCAAAAATAGCATGTCCAAGTGATACTTTATAACTTAAATTAGTCTTGTTTATCTAAGTTATTTTATACATTTTCATGTAATTTTATA
>JACEIK010000018.1:798392-821771 GCA_018107945.1 Datura stramonium | reverse complement strand
TATTAGCTGCTAGTAGTCCAGACCAGTTAGAACTAGAATCTCTCCAGAATCATATCAGTTTAGTCTCAGTCAGAATGCTAGAATCCTCAGTGATATTCAGGAAATTGTCAACTAATCAATTTGACTTCAGTCTTATTTCGAGGTGTCAGTGGTGCTTCTCAGTTATCAGAACAAGACTCAGATTTATAGTTTTTGGTCCATTAGGCAGTCATGACATTCTAGTATATAGCTCTGACCATCCCCAGGACCCCATTTCAGTTACAGCTTGTTCTTAGACAGTCACGACGCTTCCAGATAAGCAGCTCTGACCAGTCTAGAACCTAGTTTTAGAATCTGGTCCGATAAGGCTCTTAGGGTACATGCAGTTATACGTCCCTGACTAGTCTTAGACCCCAGTTTTGAGCTATCATCTTAGTAGTTCAGATTAGGTTTCCAGTGGGAGTAGAACTTAGCACCAAGCGGGACGAGGTTCCAGCGTACCCAGGTTCTCAAAACTACGTTGCCAGCATAGGTTCCAGCGTACCCAGGTTCTCAAAACTACGTTGCCAGCATAGGTTACAGTATTACTTGGCCTGATTGGCCCCAGACATTTGTGATCACTCAGTTCATTCCTTTATACCCTGGCAAGGTATATTGGGTCCTATCGGTGGGGTGTATACATCGGACTCCATATCTAGCTTACGTGGTTATATGTAGGTTATAGACTCTCCCACTAGTCTGTCTAGATCAGTTACAGAAGAAGCAACTCAGTTCAGTTCTAGTCCTCAGTTTAACTCAGTCAGTACAGTATCTCAGACTCGGTGTTTCAAACATAGTGCATGTCCTTGACCATCAGACAAGGTCATCTTTACCATTTCAGATTATATCAGTAGTTCAGTTCAGCTTACCTGTTGGTCATTGCGTGTCGTTTTATCTTAGACTTTATATTCAGTTATGTTTCTCCCACTTACCCAGTACATTCAAAGTACTGACGCATACTTTTATGCTGTATTGTTTCATGATACAGCTGCAGGTTCTCAGACCCAGCACCCGTTAGTTGCCGCAGTTCAGATTCTCCGTTGCAGCAGTTGAAGTGTGAGTCCTCATCATCCGAGGGCACTATTTTCCTTCTTTCAGTCATGTATTAATTTTAGTTAGACTTAGAGTTAGTTGGGGGCTTTTCCCAGAAACTCCTCTAATAGATGGCTTTCGGACAAACATGATTTTCAGATTTATTAGTATTATTCTATTATTTGAACTTTATGTTTTCAGACTTGTCTCTCATGAGTATTTTATGATATTATTTCCAAGTTCCGCTGTGCATGTTTACTCAGAATTCTAGTAACTGATAGACCAGGAGTTGACTTGGGGTCACTTGTGGCTTCAAGTACCGTGTTACGCCCAGGGTGTAGGCTCGGGGCATGACAAACACCATCTTCATGGCCTTAAGATAGGAAATAAACCGACCTGCTGGTACCACCAAACTACCCTTCTACTCCAACACTGACTCACCCGAAAAATGAAATTCCATCATACGGGTCCTACAATTAATCGAGGTATAACATACAAACAACTAATCCATGCCAAGAATAATGTCAAAGTCAGTCATGGCTAACTCTACAAGGTCCGCGGAGGTCACCTTATGAAACACCGTGACCGGGCATTCTCTATATACTCTTCTAGCTATGACCGAATCACTAACAGGAGTCAAAACTAAAAACGATTCTGACAAGGTCTCGGGACTAACTCCGAGGCTACTAGCCATATAAGGAGTTACGAAAGACAAGGTAGCTCCTAGATCTAGCAAGGCATAAATATCAATATGGAAGACACGCAACATACCAGTGACCACGTCTGGCGAAGTCTCCTGCTCCTGGCGCGAGGCAAGGGCATATAATCGGTTTTGGCGCTGTCCGCCACCTCCACTAGTCGTGCTCGATGCGGCGCGGAATGGGCTGGAGCTGCTGTTGTCCTGTTGGTCTGTGCACGACCCCTATCATTACCCTGTCTAGCATATGGGCACGCTCGGTGCATGTGTCCAGACCTACTACACCCATAGCAAAGATCTGAACCGAGCAAGCACTCCCCGGTGTGACTCTTGTTACACTTCCTGAGGCTGGAGAGGTATACTCTAACTGGGTGCCCCTCTGATCCCTCAACCCTAAAGCCCAGCTCCTCTGATCACCCCTGGGTCTGGATGGAACACTAGCTGATGATGGTGCTGGGGCTAGTGACCTCTGCTGTAACTGTGGACGGTAGCCACCGCTGGACCTCTAATGTGAAAACTCATGATTATCTACCTGAGCCCTCTTTGCCTCCCTCTCCCTCGCATGAGCCGCCTCCATCTGCTGGGCATAACCCACTATGCGAGGAAAGTCCATATCCAGGTGAAGCATGGCAGTCCTGCAATCCTTTTCTAAATAACTGACCATACCATGAACAAATCGGTTCACCCGCGCCCTCTGATCCATCACCAACTTTGGGGCGTATTAAGACAACCGGGTGAACTCAAGCGAATACTCCAACATTGTCATTTTTCCTTGCTTGAGGTTAACAAACTTAGCTGCTTTCAATTCCCTCATCTCCCGAGGGAAGAACCTGTTAAGAAAGGCCATATGGAACTCATCCCAGCTGATAAGGCCCGCTCCTGCTACCATTCTGTCCTTCCATTGCTTGTACCAAATATGAGCGACCTCTTTTAGCTGATAAGAGGCCAAGTCATCGCCCTCCCCATTTGTCACCCCCATAACATGAGTGACCTTCAAGATCCCTTCAATGAACTCGTGTGGATCCTCGTCCACCTTTGATCCCGTGAACTCAGGAGGGTTAATCCTCAAGAAGACTCTAATCCAAGTCGTCGCTGCATTGACATTCTGTGGGACCTGTGCAACAGCCTGCTAGCTGAATGAGTGGTCAAGGCCAGCACCAACATCTGAATAGCCGCCCGAAACTCAGCGTGGGCAGCTAGTTCTGGTGCCTAGGGCACCTGAATAGGTGGGGCTTGCTGATGCCCATGGTCATTGCCATCTCCGTGGCCTTCATCATTTCCATTCCTCCTTCCGTTCATTCTTCTAGGAACCATAATTTTGCAATCGCGAATCGCATGAATTAGAAGGATGGCCAGGCTTTTCATCATATGACATAGAACATGAAAGAAGGGAACATTTCCTAAACGTCTAGCAGCCTCTCCGTCATAGGTGTGTCGTGCTTCACACCCATGAAAAAGACTCTACCTAACGCGACTTTAAGACTCCCTTGGACACATCAAACCTATGGCTCTGATACCAAGTTTTTCACGACCTGAATGTACCCCCGATTGTAACATGGGACAAGGGACCCCGAGAGACCCCAAGTCGACCCATAACACATGCATCCAACTAATCTCATTCAAATAAGCGGAATGATAATCATAAAAATATAGCGAAAACGTAATTATAGCATAATATTAGGAAATACTAGACACATACACAACGGAGCACTACATACTTGTCTGAAAGCCTCTAACACATAAGAGGGGCTGATGGGACAACATCCCCAACTAGCCCGACCAATACTGAAACATAATCACCATGAAAGTCTATCAAATGGACCCCGAAACACGAGGACTCACTAACAAGCTGAAAGCGTAAGCTGAGATGGACTGAGGATGAGGATGATCCTGAGATCTGGACCCTGTATCATGAAACGATACATCATAGAAAGTATGCGGTCAGTACGTGGAGTGTAATGAGTATGCAAGGTAAGTAAAACAGAAATTTAAAAGTAAAGTAAAACTCATAAGTAAACGTAGGAGAAGGACATCATCCATATATCATAAACTCCGTAAGAAAACATAAGGGTCAAGACTTACAAATCATTCATAAAGCGTTCATAATCATAATCAGAAGTAAATATTATCAAAACATAACTTGATCCAATAATGTAAATATATAACAATGCATAAGACATGCGGAACGATGGGAGGACTCGTCATAACTGATACCATCATGGTAGATCCTTTCATGATGCCCCAACTATCTCACTTAAGTGGGCAGAGCCGACCCTTGCTTTCCAGGCGAGGGTCGTGCATTAGGCGTGATATCACATTTGAGGAGATTGGTATAAATACAATATATAACATTAGAACCCACAGTGTCACGTGGTTATGAGACATCGACATTGTCCTTTGAATGCCGGGCTGCTCGGTGCTAGACACGGCTCCCAAAAACAAGCATATAGGCTCATACATAAATCAATAGCATCATGCATTAAGATTCATTGGCTAAAATATAACATTTATCATCATTGATCCTCTTTAAAACATGCTTAGCCAAGAATCAAAGTCCCTTTTCATTGGCCGATAACATAAGTCGATAAATCATGTAATTCACGTCATAAACCATAAATCATTCTTTAACATGTGGGCATTGCCCAATACTTCATCATATTCAATTCTTTTAAAATATTCTCATAAACATGGGTATCTTGAATTCATGATTTTCCATCATCAATAAATTAAAAATATTGCATATTCATCGTAATTCATAATTTTCATGAACCTTCATCAAATGGGCATTTTCGATTTAAAAGATTAAAACATGATTTTTAAGAAAAATAATATAAAACCTGCCCATCATTCATAATTCAATAATTAAAACTCAATTAAATCAAACCCATAAAGAGAAATCACATTTCCATGCATTTGAGTAAAACCCCATAGAATTTGAATTGGAGGATTCATGAATACATCAAAATTTGGGCATGGGTGTGAAAGAAATCACCCATTCTAAACCCTACATACCTGGGAATGCAATGATTTCAAGGTTCCTTGAATACCCACAAAAAGATTGATGGAAACTTGGGGAAGAAGACCTTGAATCTCCCAAAAATCTCTTTAAAGGTCTTGCATGAGAATGGGCATGCATAAAGGACTTAACTCACTTTAACCCACTCAGAAAAATACATAAACGACATAGTTTTAGGTTCTTAAAATATGGAAAAGTCGAATATGCCCTTAATGAACCTGCCCTAAAATCTGGCCAGATGGAACCCATGGGTGGTACCGACGGGTCGTGGAAACAACCCACAGCCCGTTATGTCACTTCGTTGATAACACTGCTGAAATCCCATTCTCGGAATCGTACCATGGTCACACAGGACGGATCTTCCTAAGCTTTAATGGACCGTTCCTCCGGTCGTTGTTTGCTTCTCTTGAAACTCTACACCCCCATTCCACGAGCTTCACCCCGGCTGATTGTAAGCTTCAACTGGTCATGGTTCCCACATGTTGTATCCACTGTGAAAGTCCACAGCCCTACCACAACTGTTTATGATGGCTCTCTGTTTCTTATAACAGGTCGTCGAATCAACTGTTGTTCCCCCCTGACATCTGAACTCCTAAACCCACGACAACAAATGATGGCCCGTGGTTACTTACCACGGGTCGTGGTATTTGTCTTTTTGCAACTTTCTTCCCAAATTTCAGTAGTTTTGCATTTTTTCTTTCCGGGTCTATTCCTAAGCACTTACGGGGTATTACATGCACCACAAGCCGTTAAGTGACTCATGGGAGGAGGTTGGACTTGGTTAAATTTTGAGGTTGGGGGCTGACTACGGGTGAGACGATGAGTCGTGGTCATCACCACGAGTTGTTACATGGACCATGGTAAAGAGTTGTTTGAAGGTTGAAGGAAAATTGGCAGTGTTCCTAACGAGTCATCACCATGAATCGTCGGGTACATCACGAGTCATGGTGTCCCCCGTGGTGACCAAGGAAGGAAAGTTTCCAGTGCTGATCACTAGAGGAAGACCACGAGTCCTTGTGTAGGGCACGAGTCGTCCAGTCCGTCGTGGGGACTGACTGTGTGTTATTTCCTGGGCAGGACTAACTAAGGGCTGTGTGTTATTTCCTGGACTGTGTGTTATTTCCTGCGAATTTACTAAGGGCTTTTTCATAATTCCTAAGTTTCTAAGGCCTATACTATGTCGTTTAACCTCATAGAAGGCTGTTTTAAGAGGGTTAAGTTAATTCTAAACCCATTCCCTTCAATGCATGCAAGTCTAAAGGTTCTAAGGGCTGATCAAGCATAGATTCATCAAGTTCTTCCCAAATTTCTATTGGGCTTCCAAGAGGGTTTGTGAAATCAAATTTCTTTCAGGTATGTAGGTTTATGAATGGGCGTATTCATCCATACCCATGCCCAATCTCTCTTTAATTTATGAAATTCTAGTTGATGAATCTATGGGGTTTTAACCCAATATGTGAATTTTCTAAGTATCAATCATGGATATGATCTTATCATATTTCTAATGTTGAATTATGATTAATGGGAATATTTTACAATCTTATCAATTACAAATTATATTTTTAAGGCTTACAAATTATAATGCCCATCCATGGAAGTTCATGAACATTGAGATCTATGAGAAATGTATTCAAGCACGATGAGATGTATGTGATGAAAATATGATTTTGAATTACCCATGTACATGTTCGTGTTTCAAATATCATGTCTATTTAAAGCATGTTTAATTATTGGTCAAGCCCATATAATCAAGTATGTTTCATGATTTATCTAAATTTCATGTTATTAGCTTACCACATGGTTTTGGAGTCTAGACTCCCAATCTTTTCAGCTTGTGGTATGGTTTGAGCCAAGGCTCCTCATGTTATGATTTCAGGTTTTGCATATATGTTATTATTAAGCTTCGTCGCTAAAAGATGGTTAGCTTCATTGAAAAATGATGAAGAGAATATAAATGTTTTTAGGAGTAATGTCCAGCATCGAGTAGGCTAAGGGTCAGTCAACCCTGTGCCTCATAACTATGGGTTTACATATATACTTTGGGACCTACATTGTGAGCTTCCCCTACCCCCAAGGGGCCTTGAGCTTGATATCGATACCATGATAGCGTCCTTAGCCTTGGCAAGGCTTTGGACCGCTCTACCCTCTTGAGTGTGATAGTCGGGACCACATAAGCTCTATCGCGGTAAATGTCGGTTATATGACGAGTATCCCATTATTCCTCATGATTTCAGTTATGCATGTTCATCAATCATAATATTATGTTTTCAGCAGGTTTGACCCAATACTTAGTTTTACTTATGATTATCAGTTTTTCAGCTTTGGGTCATTCGATTCAATTATGATATTTAGTTATGTTCAAATCATGTTTTTCAATAATTGTATGCAATACCTACTCTTAGACTCTCATGATGAAATGTTTTATGTTATGTATGATTTCTGATTTTACCTACTTAGCGGTTTTACTTACCTTACGTACTTGGTACATTCCACATACTGACCATATGCTCTATGCTATATCTTTATGATATAGGCTCAGTCCTGCCAGTAGCCAGACTCTCATTATTAGCATCTTCCAGACTCAGTTGGTGAGTCCTCATCTCACTAGGGCCCTTTATCAGTTGTATTGTGTATTTTCAATTTCAGATTATAGTGAGTTAGTTGGGGTCTAGTCCCATCAACTCGTTAGTAGTAGAGGATTTTCAGACATAACATGTATTTAGATCTAGCTTTGTTTATGTATTCAAAGGTAATGATATTTTTAGACTTCCACTTTATTATATATGTTAGACTTCTGTTTGATTATATTGAATTCAGAGATCATGTTCATGCTATGGGTCGACTTGGAGCATCTTGGGGTTCTTTGTCCCGTGTCTCGATCCTGGCCTATGTTTGGGTAGTGACATGATATTATGTTTTCAACAGTTTTGACCCAATGTTTAGTTTACTTATGAATACTCAGTTTCACTTTTGGTCATACGATTCAGTTATGTTTTCAGATAATAGCATGCAAGCCCTACTCTCAGACTCTTATGATGAAATACTTTATGAGATGCATGATCTTTGATTTTACTTACATAGAGATTTTACTTACCCTACATACTTGGTACATTCCACATACCGACCACATACTCTATGGTGTATCGTTTCGTGATACAGGATCTGACATTTAGCTTCGGTCCAGCCGCTAGCCAAATCTTTTGTGTTAGCATCTCCCAGTCAGGATTGGTGAGTCCTCATTTTTTGAGGGCCCTTCTTATCAGTTATATTTAGTATTTTCAGTTTCAGATTTTAGTGAGTTAGTTGGGGTCTTGTCCCATCAATTCGTCAGTAGTAGAGACTTATCAGACATAGTACGTATTCAGCTTCATACTTGTGTTATGTATTCTGATATTTAGATGATATGAGATTTTCAAACTTCCACCTTGTTACATGTTAGATTTTCGCATTTATAATATTGACCTTAGATGATATGTTCATGTCATGGGTTGACTTGAAGCCTCACGGGGTTCTTTATCCCGTATCTCGATCCGGGCCTATGTTTGGGTCCTGACAAACTTGGTATCGGAGCATTAGGTTTTGAAGTGTCTTAGGGTGTCTAAAAGCTGCGTTAAGTAGAGTCTTTTTCATGGTGTGAACTGTGCCACACTTATAACAAAGAGGCTATGAAACATTTTAGGAAACTTCCCTTCTTTCATGATTTATGTCGTGCGATGAAATGTCTCTTTATCCTTCTAACTCGTGCTATACGCCTTTGCAGAATCTTGCCTCTTTGCCGAGTTAACGGAAGAAGAAATTGAAATCGAAATGGCCATGAGAATGGAAATGGGGATGGGAACTAGTAGGCCCCACCAGCCCCCAAAGATAATGTACATGAACAGGTTGCCCACGCAGAGTTTAGGGATGCCATTCAGATACTAGCTTAGGCTTTGACCGCCCAAGTCAACCAACAGGTGGTAGCGCATGTCCCTCAGAATGGGAATGTGGTAGTGGCCAGAGTTAGAGATTTTTTGAGGATGAACCCTCCGTAGTTCCTTGGGTCAAAGGTGGACGAGGATCCACACGAGTTTATCAATGAGATTTAGAAAATCACCCAGATCATGGGGGTGATCGGGGAGGAGTGCGCAGATTTAGCCTCGTATCAGTTAAAAGGGGTTGCGCACGTCTGGTTCAGGCAATGAAAGGATAGCAGGACAGTTGGAGCAGACCCCATTGGTTGGGATGAGTTCTATACCACATTTCTTGATCGGTTCTTCCCTCGTGAGATGAGGGAGATTAAAGCAGATGAGTTTGTGAACCTAAGGTAGGATAACATGACGGTTCAGTAGTATTCTTTGGAGTACACCCTCTTGTCCAAGTATGCACCTGAGATGGTGGCAGACCGGAGGGATCGAGTGAGTTAATTTGTGCATGGAATAGTAGACTATTTGGTCAAAGATTGCTGGATAGGGATACTTCATTAGGACATTGACTTTCCTCGGATAGTTCTATATGCCCAGCAGATAGAGGTGGTAGAGGTAAGTGAGCGAGAGAGAGAGGCCAGGAGGGTCAGGATAGATAGTTTTGGATCCTCCCAAAAGAGACCTGGTGGTGGGCACCGTCAGCAGTCTTACCAGAGATCCTCAGCCCCAGCACTGTCGCTATGAGTATGCCATCCAGATCTAGGCGATATCAGAGGGGACGAGCATCAGGCTCTCGAGGTCAGGGGAGTAGACCCGCAGAGTCCAGCATCCAAAGTGTGGCAGGTGTGGTCGGAGACACACGAGCCAGTGTTTGGCCGGTTCAGGTGCTTGTTTCGGGTGTGGGAAGCCTGGACATATGCTCAAAGATTCCAGCAGCTAGTATGTCATGACCCGAACATAGGCTTGGATTGAGACACGGGACAAAGAACCCCGAGAGGCTCCAAGTCGACCCATGGCATGAACATGACATCTGAATCAACATAATCAAATAGAAGTCTCACATATATAATAAAGCGGATGTCTGAAAATATCATGACCTTTGAATACATACTCACGACTGAATCTGAATACATTCTATGTTTGAAAAGACTCTACTACTAACAAGTTGAAGGGACAAGACCCCAACTAACTCACTATAATCTGAAACTGAAAATACGCAATACAACTAAAAAGGCCCCCCGGGAGATGAGGACTCACCAACTGAGTCCGGAAGGTGCTAATACTGAGAGTTTGGCTATTGGAAGGACTGAGCCTGAATATTCGAGCATGTATCATGAAACGATACAGCATAGAGTATGCGATCAGTACGTGGAATGTACAGAGTATGTAAGGTAAGTAAAACCGCTGAGTTGGTAAAATCAAAAATCATACATAACATAAAACATTTCATCATGAGAGTTTGAGAGTAGGGATTGCATGCTATTATTGGAAAACATGATTTAAATATAACTGAATATCATACTTGAATTGAATGACCCAAAGCTGAAAAACTAATAATCATAAGTAAAAATGAACGTTGGGTCAAACCTGCTGAAAACATAATATCATGACTGATGAACATCCATAACTGAAATCATGAGGAACAATGGGAGACTCTTCACATAACCGACATTACCACGATAGAGCTTATGTGGTCCCGACTATCACACTCAAGTAGACAGAGCTATCCAAAGACTTGCTAGGGATAAGGACGCTACCGTGATATCAATATCAAGCTCAAGAACCCTTGGGGGTAGGGGAAGCTCCCAAGGGAGGTCCCAAAGTATATAGGTAAACCTATGTTGGCACGTAGTTCTGAGGCATAAGGTTGACTGACCCTTAGCCTACTCGGTGTTATACATTACTCCAAAAAACATGCATATGCTCTCCATCATTTTTCAACGAAGCTGACCATCATCTAGTGAAGAAGCTGAATAATAATATACATGCAAAATCTGAAATCATAACACGAGGAGCCTCGGCTCAAAACCATACCACAAACTGAAAAGAGTGGTTGTTTAGACTCCAAAATCATGTGGTAAGCTAATAACATGAAATTTAGATAAATCATGAAACATATTTAATTATATGGGCTTTCCCAATAATTAAACATGCTTGAAATAGACTTGATCATTCTAAACACGAACATGGTCATGGGTAATTCAAAATCATACTTTCATCACATATATCTCATCACGCTTGAATACATTTCTCATAGATCTCAACTTTCATGGATTGGAATTATAATTGGTAAAACTTAAAAACATAATTTCTAATTGATAACATTGTAAAATATGCCCATTTTTCATAATTTAACATTAAAAACATGCTTAGATCATACCCATAATCGATACTTAGAAAATTCACATGTTAGGTTAAAACCCCATAGATTTATAAACTTAAATTTCATAAATTGAAGAGGGATTGGTCATGGGTGTGGATGAATACATCCATTCATAACCCTACATACCTAGAAGAAATCTGATTTCATAAACCCTCTTGGAAGCCTAATGGAAATTTGAGGAAGAACTTGATAAATCTAAGCTTGATCACCCCTTAGAACCTCGAGACTTGCATGCATGGAAAGGAATGGGTTTAGAATGAACTTAACCCTCTTAAAACACCTTTTTCTAAGCTTAAAACGACATAGTATAGGCCTTAGAAACTTAAGAATTATGAAAAAGCCCTTACTAAATTCATAGGAAATAACATACTGCCAGTCCCCACGAGGGACTAGATGACTCGTGGTCTTCCTCTCATGATCAGCACTGGAAACTTGCCTTCCTTGGTTTGTGGGAACACCACGACTCATGGTGTACCCGACGATTCGTGGTGATGACTCGTTAGGAACACTGCCAATTTTACATCAACCTTCAAACAACTCTTAACCACGGTCAATGTAACGAAACATGGTGATGACCATAACTCGTGGTCTCACCCGTGGTCAGCCCCAAACCTCAAAATTTAACTAAGTCCAACCTCCTCCCCACGAGTCACTTAACGACTCGTGGTGCAACTCACGGGTCATTGGATGATTCGTCCTGTGACCTGGTGCAGAAAATCTCATTTTATCCATTTCAACCCTCGGGTCTGATCTTGTGATTTTTGGGGTTTTACACAGACAGGGCCATGATAGGGGTCGAGGCCCAGCCACTAGCTCAGGTCAGCAGGGTGCATCCACTAGTGCAGGTTGTGGTCAGCGCCAGAACATATTATGTGCCCTAGCATCTCGTCAAGACGAGGAAGTCTCCCAGATGTAGTCACTGGTATGTTACGAGTATTCCACCTTGAAGTATATGCATTGTCAGATCTAGGGGATACATTATCTTTTTTTATACCCTATGTTGCTAGTTGTTTTGGAGTCAGTCCCGAAATCTTATTAGAACCCTTCTCAGTCACTACTCAAGTCGGTGATTCAGTTATAGCTCGACATGTATATAGAAATTTCCCTATCACAGTCCTTCAAAAAGTCACCTCAGCAGATTTGGTAGAGCTAGCCATGACAAATTTGATGTTATCTTTGGTATGGATTGGCTACATGCATGTTATACCTCAGTAAATTGTTGAACCCATGCGGTAGAGTTTTGAATTCCGGTGAGCCAGTCCTAGAATGGAAGGATAGTTAAGCTATTCCTGTATGTAGTTTCATTTCCTACATTAAGGCCAGAACGATGATTTTTAAAGGTTGCGTGTACCATTTAGTTAGGGTTAAGGATGCTATGTCTGAAACCCTAACTATCCAGTTAGTTCCTATTGCGTGCGAATTTCCAAAAGTGTTTCCAAATGATTTATCGAGAGTTCCTCCAGAGCAGGAGATCGATTTTGGTATTGACCTTCTTCCCGATATGCAGCCTATATCAATTCTCCTTTCAGAACGGCCCCAACCAAGTTAGAGGAGTTAAAGGAGAGGTTAAAAGACCACTTAGACAAGGGTTTCATCAGATTGAGCGAATTCCCGTGGGGTGCACCAGTGCGCTTTGTCCAAAAAAAGGATGGTTCCCTTCGGATGTGCATTGATTATCGACAATTGAACAAAGTTACAATCAAGAACAGGTATCCTCTCACCAGGATTGATGATTTGTTTGACCAGCTTCAGGGTGCTAAGTGCTTTTCAAAGATAGACCTCAGATCCGGAAACCATCAGCTCAGGGTTCGGGAGAGTGACCTTCCGAAGATAGCCTTTAGGACTCGATATGGTCACTACGAGTTTGTAGGTATGTCTTTTGGACTAACGAATGCTCTTGCAGCTTTTATGGATTTGATGAACAGGGTGTTCAAGCCATATTTGGATATGTTTGTGATTTTTTTCATAGATGATATTCTCATATACTTTCGGAGCGAAGAGAAGCATGCCACTCATTTAAGGGTGGTGCTACAGACTCTGAAGGATCGTTAGCTGTATGATAAGTTCAGAATGTGTGAGTTTTGGTTAAACACAGTAGCATTTTTGGGTCATGTGGTGTCAAGTAAGGGTGTATAGGTGGACTCTCAAAAGATAGAAGTGGTGAAGAATTGGCCTAGACCAGTTAGCCCTTCGGATGTTAGAAATTTCTTGGGTTTAGTTGGTTACTAACATAGGTTTTTTGAAGGGTTTTCATCCATTGAAGCACGTTGACTAAGTTGACCTAGAAGAAAGTGAAGTTTCAATGGTTGGAGACTTGTGAGAAAAGCTTCCAAGAGTTGAAGACTCGACTTACCTCGGCATCAATGTTGACCCTACCTGAGGGTACCAATGGGTTTGTGGTATACTGTGACGCCTCGAGGATCGGCCTCGGTTGGGTATAAATACAGCACGATATAGTTATAGCCTATGCTTCCAGGCAACTGAAAGTCCATGAAAAGAACTATCCGACTCACGATCTCGAGTTGACAGCGGTAGTATTTTCCTTGAAGATTTGGAGATACTGTCTGTACGGGGTCCATGTGGATGTGTTTACAGACCACAAAAGCCTACAATACGTGTTTACCCGAAAGGATCAGAATCTACATTAGAGGATGTGGTTGAAGCTTTTAAAAGATTATGGTATGAGTGTCCTATATCATTCGGGTAACGCAAATATGGTGGAAGATGCTCTTACAGGCTTTCTATGGAGAGTGTGTACCATGTAGATGAGGAAAGGAAAGAGTTAGTGAAGGATGTGCATCGGCTTGCACGACTAGGAGTTCATCTTGTTGACTCGACGGATGGTGGTGTCATTGTTCAGAATAGATCAGAATCTTCCTTGGTGACCGAGGTCAAAGCTAGACAAGACGAGGATCCTATTTTGGTAAAGTTGAAGGAAGCCGTTCAGAATCAGAAGGTGGAGGTCTTCTTCTAAGGGGGAGATGGTGTACTACAATATCAGGGTCATTTGTGTGTATCGGGAGTTGATGACTTGAGGGAGTAGATGTTGCATGAGGCTCATGGTTCTAGATATTCTATTCATCCAGGCACCTTCAAGATGTACCATGACCTAAGGGAGGTCTATTGGTGGAATGGCATGTAGAAGTACATAATAGAGTTTGTGGCTAAGTGTACGAATATTCAACAGGTGAAGGTTGAGAATCAAAGACCTAGTGGTATGCTTCAAGATATTAGTATCCCTACTTGGAAGTGGGAGGAAATCAATATGGACTTTATTATGGGGTTGCCTCGTACTCGCCAATAGTATGACTCTATTTGGGTGGTTGTAGACATGTTGACAAAAGCAGCTCATTTCCTACCAGTCAAAACTACTAATTCAGCGGAGGATTATGCCAAATTGTACATTCAGGAGTTAGTTCGGTTGCATGCAGTGCCCTTTTCCATCATATCATATAGAGGTACTTTGTTTACCTCCCAATTTTGGAGATCGTTTCAGAAGGGTCTTGGTACTCAGGTCAAGCTTAGCACAGCATTTCACCTGCAAATAGATGGTCAGGCTGAACGGGCCATTCAGACTTTTGAGGACATATTGAGAGCATGTGTGATTGACTACAAGGATAGTTGGGATGATCATTTGCCTCTCATTGAGTTTACGTATAAGAACAACTACTATTCCAGCATTCAGATGGTTCTGTTTGAGGATCTTTATGGGCGGAGGTATAGATCACCTATTGGTTGGTTTGAGGTCGGTGAAGCTACATTGATAGGTCCAAATTCGGTTCATGCGGCTATGAAGAAGGTTCATCTTATAAGGAAGAGGTTGAAAACAACTCATAGTCATCAAAAGTCCTATGCAGATGTAAGGAGGAGAGAACTTCAGTTTGAAGTTGATGATTGGGTGTTTCTGAAGGTATCTCCCATGAAGGGAATGATGAGATTCAGAAAGAAGGGGAAGCTTAATCCCCGTTATGTTGGCCCGTACCAGATTGTGAGGCGTGTTGGCAAGGTGGCCTATGAGTTGGAGTTGCCCTTAGAATTGACTTCAGTTCATCCAGTTTTTCATGTGTCGCTTTTAAAGAAGTGCATGGGTGATCTGACTTTGGTTGTTCCGATAGAGATTGTAGGTGTGAAGGATAGCCTCAATTATGATGAGTTTCTGGTGGAAATACTTGATCGTCAGGTTCAGAAGCTAAGAAATAAAGAAGTAGCTTCAGTTGAGATTTTGTGGAGGAATCAGCATGTGGAGGGAGCTACGTGGGAAGCTGAAGCAGATATGATGGCTAAATACCTGCATCTATTCCCTTCCAGCTCAGTTTCAGCTTGAGGTATTGGTTTACTCCCTATTACTCTATTCAGTTTCATGTTCAGTTCATGTGCCCTAGTTTCTTTCATGTCAGTGCATGTAGGTATGATTCATTAATTCGGCTCAGTCATGTAGTTCAGTCTGAAGTCAGTCACTCCGTTAGTTATCAACTTTAAATGTTCTATATTTGATATGGAAATTGCATTTCAAAGCTTTTTAGTATGTTTACCCACATTCGAGGATGAATGTTCCCAAGGGGGATATATTGTAATACCCCTAAAACCCTAAGATCAGACCCGAGGGTTGAAACAGAGAAAATAGGACTTTCTGCACTAGGTTACAGGATAAGTCGTCTAGTGACCCGTGAGGTGCACCACGAGTTGTTAGGTGACTCGTGGAGTGAAGGGTGGACTTGGTTGAATTTTTGGGTTGGGAGCTGACCGCGGTTGAAGCCACGAGTCATGATCAGCACCACGAGTCGTTAAGTTTGTCGTGGTCAAGAGTTTGACTTGGATGTTGAAGGTTTAGCAGTGCTCCCAATGACTAGTCACCACGAGTTGTCGGGTACACCACTTGTCGTGGTGTTCCTCGTGGTGACCAGTGATGATAAGCTTCCAGTGCTGGCAACGAGAGTAGACCACGAGTCATGGTCCTTAACTATGAGTTGTCCAGTCCTTCGTTGGGACTGGCAGTGTGTATTTTTCTGTGAATTTATTAAGGATTTTTTCGTAATTTCTAAGTGCCTAAGATCTAAACTACATTGTTTAAGCTCAGACAAGTGTGTTTTAAGAGGGTTTAACTCATTCCAAGCCTATTCCCCTCCATGCACGCAATCCTAGAAGTTTCGAAGGGTGATCAAGCCTAGAAGTTCATCAATTCTCTCTTAATTTCCTTTGGGCGATCAAGAGGGTTGTGTAATTAGAATTTCCCAGGTATGTAGGGTTATGAATGGGTGTATCCATCCACTCCCATGCCCAATCCCTCTTAAATTTCATGTGATTTCTAAGTTGATGAATCTATGGGGTTTTAACCCAACTTGTGAATTCTATGAATATCTGTCATGGGTATTCTCTATGCATGTTTCTAATGTTGAATTACGATTCATGGGCATGTTTATAATATTTTCAATTACAACTATGATTTCAAAGTTTTACAAATAAGATGCCCATCTAAGGAAGTTCGTGAAAAGATGAGATTATGATCTATGCTTCTAGTTATGATGAGATGTTCATGATGAAAGTATGATTTTGAATTATCCATGTCTATGTTCATGTTTTGAGTAATCAGAGTCTATTTCAAGCATGTTTAAGTATTGGGCAAGCACATATGATCAAGTATGATACTAGATTTATTTAGATTTCAAGTTATTAGTTTACCATATGGTTTTGGAGTCTAGACTCCCACTCTTGTTAAGGTTGTGGTATGGTTTTAGCCAAGGCTCTTCATGTTATATGTTCAAAATATGTATGTCATGTCATGATTCATCTTCGTCACTAGACGATGGTTAGCTTCGTTGAAAAATGATGGAGAGTATATGCATATTTTTTAGAGTAGTGTTTAGCACCGAGTAGGCTAAGAGTCAACCCTATGCCTCAGAATTATGTGCCAATGTAGGTATGTTCAAATTATTTGGGACCTCTCTTGTGATCTTCCCCTGCCCCCAAGGGGCCTTTAGCTTGATATCGATATCATGGTAGCGTCCTTAGCCCTAGCACATCTTTAGACGGCTCTACCCACTTGAGTGTAATAGTGGGGACCACGTAAGCTCTATCGTGGTAATGTTATATGACGAGTCTCCCATTGTTCCTTATGATTTCAGTTATGCATGTTCTTCATTCATGATATTATGTTTTCAACAGGTTTGACCTAATGTTCAATGTTACTTATGAATACTAGTTTCAACTTTGGGTCATTCAATTCAGTTATGATATTCAGTTATGTTTAAGTCATGTTTTCAGATAATAGCATGTAAGCCCTACTCTCAGAATCTTATGATGAAATGTTTTATGATATGCATGATCTTTGATTTTACTTACTAGGTGGTTTTACTAACCTTTCATACTCGGTACATTCCACGTACTGACCGGATACTCTATGTTGTATCATTTCATGATACAGGCTCAGACATTCAGGCTCAGTCCCGCCGCTAGCCAGATCTTTAGTGTTAGCATCTCCCAGTCAGGGTTGGTGAATCCTCATCTTTCGAAGGCCTTTATTATCAGTTATATTCAAAATTTTCAGTTTCATATTTTAGTGAGTTAGTTGGGTTCTTGTCCCATCAACTCGTTAGTAGTAGAGGCTTATCAGACATAGTATGTATTCATCTTCAGACTTGTGTTATGTATTCAGATTTTCAGATGATATGAGATTTTCAGACTTCCGCTATGTTACATGTTAGATTTTCGAATTTAAAATATTGAGCTTAGATGTCATGTTCATGCCATGGGTCTACTTAGAGCCTCTCGGGATTCTTTGTCTCGTGTCTCGATCCGGGCCTATGTTCGGGTTGTGACAAGTATACTTAGCCTGTGCAATTTCTTCTGGAACTTTTCACGACTGCCATGGTACGACTCGTACCATGAGCCGTAACTTGACTTTACTTCACAATTATCTCTTAATCCTTTCCACAATTCTTAATGCGGCTCATACTAAGATGGTACGACTCGTACTGAGATCTGTACTGAGCCACTTTTCTTCATTTTTCACCATCTTTTGCACAGTTCAGCTCCAACATCTATTTTCCCTAAAAACAAAGTAAAAGCACCTCATATCCGTATAAACACACCTAAGTCCATGCTATTTTCCCAATTTTAAGCGTCGAAAGTGCTATAAACTTACAACACATCAACACTTTCAACTTAAGATTTTTCCATGTTCTCAGGCAAAGAAAATATAAACTAAAAATGACGCTTAACTAGAAAGTAAACATAGAATACCTACAACCAACACAACAAAATTTGCACTATGAATCATAATCAGCTTTTGACCCTTTTTCTGTTCAAACTAATCCAACTATGCATACATGTAACCATAATCAATGACATAGAAGGATCAAGATATGGCATCCAACTATAAACAGAGAATTGAGCTATCACCAATGCTATTCACATAGATAATTGGTAAGTGCAACACAAACCAGGTACCCTCACAGCAAAAGAAGTCCCCAACACTCAGAATTGCATAATATAATGACCTTGGGACTAAACAAATAGGACTCTCACTCACCCAAAGAAGTTTCAAATACTGCACATCATATACCATAGGCTTGCCCTTATTTTCTCTACTTCGGCTCTTCGGACAGCTAACCTAGGATCACTATAGGACTTTGTTAGGCTTGTAATGTAGGCTTTGGGCTGGGTATGGTAAATATGGGATTTCAGTGACTAAACCCTCCTTGGCACTACATAGTTGTGGCTCCACTTTACACTTTTCATCCTATTTTCCACTTTTTCAAATTTTTCCTCCCTTTTCTCCATTTTTATGCAATATATGGGTGTGGTGTATTTTCAACTTTTTCATTCTTTTCTTCTCTTGTATTTTCTTTTCATTTTTTTCTTTTTCAGCTCTTTTTTCTTTTCTTGTCACACCACACCTTATTTTTAATCCCTTTTCCTTTCTTTTCTTTTTCACCTCCCCACGATCTATGCACCCCTATTATAACCATCCTCAACTTAGGCATTTGCCTGGGTTGAGGTTCACAATGTCTAAGGAGGGACCAGGGACAAAATAGGTTCATTATAAAAATGGGTAAGGTTGATGGTTAATCAAAGAAAAATAGTTAATATAAGGCTCAAAATCGGGATCAAGGAGTTCATCATCATTTGGTAGGGTAATTTAGGCTAAAGTGACTAATCACTCAATAACAGTCTATGATCATCTCCTAACCAACTATCCTAAAGCCTATGCAAAGACCAACTGGGCAAATTCTAGATCCTAAATGCAGTATTGAACTATGTATACAACCTCACTCACTTACCAGTTTACATTGAATCTACCTATCCAGTTCATGCACGGCTAAACTACAACTACTCATGCTCATAACTTAAATGCCATACAATGATCCACAAAAGTCATGCAACTGTAATTAAGCTACACAGCTAACATCAAAAATATTTAACAGGGTCAATTTTTTTCCAAAAATATCAAACTAGCGCATTTGTTAGCTGCAAAGTAAACCTAAGCTACTTCTAATTAAACAAAAATATCCTAAACACGTCGGTTCGACTAGATAGCATGCCCAAGGAAAAGAAACACGGCAAGAAAAATTCTCAGATGAACCAAAAATCTAAAAAATACAAGTACACCCTCTCTTTTGAAAAGCATGCTTCATCCCTGAAGCATAGAATATATAAGTACAAGGGAAAGGGACATACCTGTGGCTACTCAACTTCACCTTTCATGGGTTGCCTCCCATGCAGCACCTGATTTAATGTCGCGGCAATACGTAACTTTTATGATCATCCAGGTGTCATCAAGGTACACCGCCTCAATTTCTCTTATCTCTTCAGTGTCTCCTAGATACAACTTTATCCTTTTCGCATTCACCTTTAACCTCTTACCATCTTTATTTTCAAGCTCCACTGCACCATATGGGGACACATTCACCACTCTATACGATCCCATCAATCTAGATTTCAATTTACAGGGATGCAGACGGAGCGTTGAATCAAACAGTAAGACCAAATCACCAGTGTTGAACTCCACCTTTTCAATCTTCCCATCATGATAGATCTTCATTCTTTGTTTATAAATGGTCACACTCTTATAATCTTGTAGCCGAAACTCATCTAACTTATTGAGTTGGTCTTCTCAACTAGGCTGCTTCATTCCAATCTAAGTTCATCTTTTTCAGAGACCATAATGCCTTATTCTCTAACTCTACCCGCAGATGACATGACTTGCCATAGATAGATGATAAGGAGATAAGCTGATGGGGGTCTTATAAGCTATTCGATATTCCCACAACGCATCATCGGGCTTCCTAGACCAATTTGTCCGTTTGGTATTCACCATTTTGGCCAGAATAGTCTTTATCTCCCTGTTAGACACTTCTACATGTCCCTTGATTAAGGATGGTAAGGTGTTTCCACCTTATGCTTCACACCATATTTTTCCAGTAGAGTTCTAAAGAGGCAGTTACAAAAGTGTGATCCACCGTCACTGATGATTTCTCTGAGAGTACCAAATCTAGTGAATATGTGCTTCCTCAAAAATGTTGTGGCACTTTTTCCTTCATTTTTAGGAAGTGCAATAGCCTCCACCCATTTGGAGACATAGTCCACAGCCACAAACATGTACTTCATCCCATATGATCTAACAAATGGGCCCATGAAGTCAATGCCCCATAAATCGAATAATTCTACTTCCATGAAGGGGGTCAATGGTAAGTCATGATTATGAGTAATGCCACCTTGTTTTTGGCACTGATCACATGACTTGGTATAATCGTAAGCATCTTGGTGGATAGAGGGCCAATAATACCCGCACTGTAATATTTTATGTGTAGTTCGGATACCACTATGATGACCCCCAACTGGGGACCAGTGACAAGCCTCCATAATTCTTAACATCTTTACCTCTGGCACACACTTTCGAATCAACCCATTAGCACAAATGCGGAATAAGTATGGTTCATCCCAATAGTCCCTCCGAGCATCAAACAAGAACTTCTTCCATTGCTGTGGTGTCATATCTACTGGAATAATGTTGCTGACCAAATAATTTGCATAGTCATCAAACTAAGGAATCAAATCTTGAGATGCTTCTAATACCTGTTCATCTAGGAAAGCATCATCGATATTAATCTCTTCTTTTTCTCTAGCCTCAGATTCTAGTCTGGACAACTGATTGGCCACCTGATTTTATGTTCCCTTCTGGTCTTTTACCTCAAATTCAAATTCTTGAAGCAACAATACCCATCTGATCAACCTAGGTTTAGCATACTTTTTAGACATCAAATACCACAAGGAAGCATGGTCTGTATGGATAATTACCTTAATTCCCAACAAGTATGCCCAAAAATTTTCAAATGGAAAGACCATTGCTAGTAGCTCCCGTTCAGTGATTGTGTAGTTCTTTTGAGTTGCATTAAGTGTTTTACTAGCATAATAGATAGGGTGAAAATATTCTCTCTCCATGGGCCCAGGACAACACCGAGGGCCACCCCACTAGAATCACACATTACCTCAAATGTGAGAGATCAATCTGGAGCTTTAATAATAGGAGCGGTGGTGAGTTTCTCTTTCAGGCATTCAAAGGCCTTTAGACATGCTTCATCAAATACGAACTTCCTATAGGCGGTGGCAATCCTGCTATTACTTCAATTTTCACCTTGTATACCTCTATCACTTTTCCAAAGATTTTGTGACCCAACACTATTCCTTCTTTGACCATGAAGTGACATTTCTCCCAATTTAAGACCAGATTAGTTTCTTCACATCTGTTCAACGCTTTGCCCAATGCTTGAGACAGGATTCAAATTATTCGCCCACAACTGAGAAGTCATCCAGAAATACCTCGATGGTGTCCTCTACCATATCTAAGAGTATCAAAATCATACAATGCTAGAATGTGGCTGGTGCATTGCAGAACCCAAAGGACATTCTCCTAAAAGCAAATGTTCTCTACGAGCAAGTGAAGGTAGTCTTCTCTTGGTCTTCCAGGGCTATAGAGATCTGATTATACCCTGAATAACCATCAAGAAAATAGTACTAGCCTCTACCCGCCAACCTATCAAGCATCTAATCCATGAATGGCATTGGAAAATGGGCCTTTTAGGTCCAGTGGTTGAGCTTTCGGTAATCCATGCATACACGCCAAATCTTGTCAGTATCAGCTCATTTTTCTCATTGGGTAACGTTGTTATCCGACCTTTGTTTGGCACACATTGTACCAGACTTACCCACTTGCTATCCACAATGGGGTAAACTACACCAGCATCTAGCCACTTGATAATCTCCTTCTTTATTACTTTTTGCATCGATTGGTTCATTCATCGCTGATGCTCTATACTTGGTACACAATTCGGCTCGAGCTAGATTTTGTGAGTGCATATGCCTGGAGGGATCCCGATGATGTTAGCTATGGTCCATCTGATTGACTTTTTATGCTTTTTCAATATGGTGACCAAAGCTTCTACTTGCTGTCTGTCAAGTCGGCTGCAATAATTACTGGAAAAATATTATTTTCTCCGAAGAATGCTGTCACGTCCCGCCTTGGGGGGGAGGGTATGAATGGCACCTGGTTCCCTACTAAGATCTGAACTGCTAGACTACTGAGCCTAAGCACTTCTGTTGCCTGGCTGGCTCAAACTCTGATTCACAGAATCAACCGGCTATATAGCGGCTGTAAATACAGCCCTCGGCCGGCTAGGCCTATAGACACCTGTACAATAACAACAGCTAACCAGAATCTCTTTAATATAAGGGAACCTATGCGGGCCTACAAGGCCACCATGCTGACTAGTTACTCCTGAATCAATATGACAGATACTAAACAGTTACGTGACCGACTAGGTCACCACTACCAACTGAATACGGCCTCACACGACCAATATAAACAACTAAATATACACACGTCCCTACACGACCGGCACAACTAACCACAGGGAAATATATACAGACTGCAAGCCTCTAAGAATACTATTAAGATGGTCGGGACAGGGCCCCAGCCTACCTGTACTGTACAACAAAAGAAAGGAAATAGACCTCTAGCTTTCTAGCTCCGGATGATAGGAGCTGATGACTCTATGACCTGGCTGAAATCACGGGGGATCGGCTCCTCGTCTATGAGTACCTGCAGGCAAGTAATGCAGTACCCCAAACGGGCGTCAGTACCACTGGTACCGAGTATGTAAAGCAAATTGAACATAACTGAATATAAACAACAACACTAGTAATTCTGAGTAGCAGAAAGTATCTAAAACTGTATGGACTGGCGGGATCTGAAATAACCTTATCTGTACTGAAGGTAAGGTAGAATCATACCTGTCGACGTGGCGATCTGCTGTCTATCAGCTATTACATAACA